>VYZM01017383.1:159444-182476 GCA_013398915.1 Dromas ardeola | reverse complement strand
AAATACGCACGTTTATGAGTTTTGTTTTTTATTTGGGGGGGGGGGGAGGGGAGGGCAGATTATTTTGCCTTTAACTGTGGCATTCTATGAAGCATGGAGAATAACCCTTCTGTGAGGAGGGAGAGTTTTTAGGAAGAGAAAGGAATTCTCTTCAAAGCTACTTCAAGTTTCCTATTGCTTAAGAGTACCCTGGATTTTTGCTGAGACCATAGCACCTGTTATAGACAAATAGTTCCTCTTGTCTGTCCCTTCAATCCTGGTAGTGAGAGAGACCTTTAATACTGTCCACACTCATGCAAAGAAGATGACAAGTTTTAATGTAAATGATCTGGCCACAGTCTCATAACTACTACAGCACAATTCATTCTCTATCACTATTTACTCAGTATCAGTAACCAGTTTTCTCCTACCCTCACTGCAAATTCTTCACACTTCTAAGCCCTTCTTTGGAGTGCTTGCAGATGCCAGAATTTGAAATATCTGAACAGATGAACTGTAAATAGAATCATTAAGCAGAAGAACTCCTGTAGACTGATGTCATGTACACACCACAGCAGATTTTCTCCTTTACTGCTTCTTTCCTTCATGGCAAAGCTGTGCTTTCAAACCAGAAATAGGGATCAAGACGTTCAGTTCGGGTTTTAGAGTGAACAGCTTCAAATACAAGAATAAATGGATCAATATCTTATGATCTGACCTATTTCTACTTGCAACAAATTACTTTGGCATATCACTTTAGGTTTTGTATTGCTGCATTACAGTTATTATTTTAAAAGAAGGAAGATTCATATTTCTTCAAATTCCTTGAATATCAAAAGGAATGCATCTTAGTTTTAGGGTTGTTTTGTTTTAAGTCTGTGTCATGGTTTTGGCCGGATTGGCCAATTAGAACGACAGATGGCCCTCCCCCCCCCCTCTCCTCAGAGAGGAGAGGAAGAGATAAGGAGATTTACGAGTTTAGAAAAAGAACTAAACTACTTTAATGAAAATAATAATAAATAAGGAAATAAGAAATAATAAGAAAATAATAATAGAAAAATATAATATATACAAAACCGTATCCAGCTCCCAGGATGACGATCGCGTCACCAGCAGACACAGGGAAAGTCCCAGACTGGAGTCAGCGCCGGACAGGAGCTGAATTCTGGAACTAGAGNTGGGATGGAATACCCTGTTGGTCAGTTTTGGGTCACCTGTCCTGTCCGCTCTTCCCTACAGGTGTGACCCCTCTACACTTCTCCGCTCCCAACCCTCTCACGGGGCAAATAGCAGAGTTAGCTGACCTTGGTTGTTATAGCAATAAGTATAAGCAAGAGCCTCTGTGCATACCATTCCTTGGTATAACCAGGTCTTATCACTCTGAGAGTGAACAGTTTCTGAACAATATGCTGTTAATTTCAGAGTTTAGTCAGTTAGAAGAGGCCCAGCTAAAAAGTAAAATTACAAATCAGAAAATTGGTTCTGTTTTACCTCAAACCAGGACATCTGAAAAGCTCTTCTTACAGATTCACTTAAACAAGTTTAAAAAAAAAAAAAAGCCAATGACATATAAAAAATACTATATACAGGTGCAAGCCAAGTCAGATATTTATAACTGGCACACCTCAAGTTCATTGCTGAAGTCATCTCCAGCTAGAATCTAGGTCTCTATATATATTTAATGAACATTTTGCCCAGTCTTGAATGTGATAAATCATTTATTCTCTTTGAACTTCCTGTGGAAATAGTGTTAAGAGGTAGTCTTTGCCTACAAAATGGCACTACTTTACCATTAAAAGAGCTGCTCTAAACAACACTATTTATGGGATAAACACAAGTCCAAAACATTTAAAGGTCTTCGAGGTTTTGGAGAATATTCAAAAGTGGGGAAAGAAGCAGATGGTTATGCTACTAAATATGAGTGTAACCGTGTGATCTGATGACAGAAAGAAATAAAAATAGAGACAAACACATCCCCCACAATGTAGGTTTTAAGCTTCTTTCCCTGTGAAAATAAATCATAATCAAATTAAAAAATGGTCTAGGAGGTAGAGAAGTCCAATAACCTTTTTGTTGTTGTTGTTGTTAACGTGTGGAGGAATAAACAATTCCTCCAAAAGGGATGATGGTGTGGAAGCAAAACTTACAAGAATGTTAAAGCAGTATCAGAAAGAATGAGGACGGAGATACGTGCTCAGAGGAAGTTATGTAGTGTTAAGTACGCTGATCAAAGTGGTTTCAACATCTGCTGTAGTACACTTCATGTTCCTCAGCAATCCACACTGCGGATGATAGGAGGAGACAGATTAAAGATTAATGTGACATCATGGAAATTATAAAGAAAATTATTACTTGCCCAGTACATTATTAAGTGTAAAATAATTTTTTATGGAAAAAGCAGAAGACACACAAACAGCTCAGAAAATATGTTCAAGAATTTAAAGAAGGTAATTTGCAAAATAGAGAAGTAAGAACAAAATGTCAAAAGTAAAAAAAAAAAAAACAGCTGTGCTTTATAGTTATGTCTCCTCACATGTATATATTTTCCCCTGTACTTTTTAAAATGTATTCTGCTGTGTATATCCTCCACTTTTCAACTGTGTGGCATTGCTCCTCACTGGGCAGCAGGACAAGAGAAGTGTCTTTTCTCTCTCTTTCTTACACAAAGCAACGGCTCTTCTTCTGTGGCATACTGCAGTTTACCTCTTATAAAGGCACCATGGCCGAGAAGATTCACCTCCTGTTCTTGTAGCTGGTGCTTATGGACCTGAAGGGAGTCACATGTAAACTGATTCATAATCATTCGGACAGATTCCTGAAACTGGGAAAGGTATAGCATGCACTAAGTAGTTACTAAGTAGACAGTGTATATATGTTTATGTTTTACTTTTTGTTATCTTTGTATGATATAACAACAGTTTTGTGATTATAACATACGAATGTAGTATAGGAAAATACAGACATGGTATGATAGCACAGGACAGGTGACCCAAAACTGACCAACAGGGTATTCCATCCCATCTGCCTCATGCTCAGTATGAAACCTGAGGGATCAAAGGGTCAGCTGTCTGTCTTCCATGGCCAGTATCCAAGGAGGACTCTCTCTGTTTGCCTGCCTTTGATCCCGATCCATGCATTCCTGAATCCAGATCCAGAATCCAGTTCCCATCCATTGCTGAGTCCAGTCTGTGACTTTCCCCATGCCTGTCAGTGATGCGATTGTTGTCTTGGGAGCTTGATACACTTTTGTATATATTGTATATATTTCATTATTTTCTTTTTACTTATTTTATTAATTTATTAATATTTTCATTAAAGTAGTTTAGGTGGTTTTTTTTCTAAACTCATAAGTCTCTCCCTCCTTACCTTGGAGAGAGAGGTGGGGGAGAGCATCTGTCATTCATTTCAGTGGCCAGTCTGGCCCAAACCATGACAGCTAGGTCACTTAGTTTAATTAAATATAAATAAAAGGTAGCTAAATTGTCAAAGATTAGATACAACAACATATAGATGATGAACATCTTCATTTTGTTGGGAAAGAGAGTGAACTATGTGTAAGATCATTGAATTATGCTGTGTAACTGAAGGCAGAAATAGGTTTCGTTTAACTTTACTTAATCTAGAAAAATAGTAACTGCTGTATCTCTCAGACAAGCCTGATGAGCATTTCCTGCAGATAAAGGCAAAATACATGCAGTACAGTCCTATTAGAGTGGTGAGACTTTATGGGTAAATATATAAGAGATAATAATTAAGATTAAGCATGTCCAAAAGCTTCTTTAATGTGTTCAAACCCATGCTAATAAAGGCGTTTTCATGTCTTCCTGCAAACAGTCTCGTGGAAGTCGTTCCCGCATCATTCTAATTACCGAGTCTTGATACATATTTATCTGGCGGGAATGTGAGGCAGATTGGGTCAAATAGTCATATCAGCTGTTTACTAAGGTGTGATGTATGTTCTAACATAAAGTACTACTTGGACTTGTTTAAATTTATTAATGGAAGCACAGGCTAGGTAAGAGTCTGTAGCTCAGCTAGGCTTTTGTTTGCAAATCCAGTTCATAATTTTGTAAGAAAACATGGATGACATTTAATGTTTTCTCTAAGTCAGGGATTTTCAAAAATATTTTCAGGATTGATTAAAATGTGTTATCTCCTGTGCACCCTGAAAATAAGCAAATTTATACCTGCTGTTATCTTTCTTTAGAAATTCTGTATCTGAAGAGGTATGTTGGTTTTGTAAGGATTCTGTTGTTCATTGAGTTTTTCAATAAATTACTGTTTTGCAGTATTCTACTGGAAAAAACCAACCACAACCTTATTTGAGGTTCTGATTCAGGTAATTATTTCTGTCTTGAGCAACCTGTGTTCAAAAATGTATGTCTTTATATTCGGTTAGCAAAGAAACAAATAAACTTCAGGAACATCTCATCTCTTGTTCAGTTTTCCTGTCTATATTTCTCCCTTTTCCCTTTTTCTATTTTTCTTTTTCCATTTTTTCTTTATTTCTTTTTCCTTGTTTCCTCTTTTCCTTTGTTTTTCTTCCCCTTCCCCTTCCCCTTCCCCTTGTCCTTCCCCTTCCCCTTCCCCTTCCCCTTCAACTTGTCCTTCTTCTCCACCCTTCTGCAGAACAGTTTTTCAGTTTATAATAAATGCAAAACAATGTTTCTTCAAGTGATTTTACATTTCACACATCTGCAACTAGCCATCCTCCAGTTCTATACGAAAATAAATTCAAGGTAAACTATTCACATATGAAGAATTAAGTTCAAAGTAAAGGTGAAAGGTTATTGTAAAGGACTACTTGCTCAACAGGAAGGTCAGTTTCCCTTTTCCTGCTTTGGGAATATTTTAGGTACGCTTATTGATTCCCCTCTCCCCTTCATCATAAAACCACTTGTGATAAAAAGGCTATTGAAATCTCTTAGACCAAAGTCCCCATTAGAAATTCAAGCGAAACAGAGGAAATGTTTTCAACCATCTTGATATCATTAGTAACAGAAACACCATTGATATAAATCTGAGAATTATCTTATTTTTAAGCAAGTTGTATTTTCCTTCCCCCTTCCTTTGTTGTATTCAGCTCAGGAATGCTGATTGGAAGACCTGTTTCTATTCCCTTTTAATAGTTATGTAGAGCTATATTAGACTAGTCAATATTTTTTTACTCATTGCAATGCTTCATTTCCCTGTATTTTCATCTTACTCTTTCCTATATATAGTGCTACGAATCATGCTTTGATAATAATAGTTATTATTAATCAGACAATAATCTATAAGATTATAAATTGTGTTACACATTTTAGCACACCCTGTAATGGAGTTGAAGGAATTAATGACTACCTTAGTAGAATTTTGTAAGAATGCAAAACAATAGTTGAGCAAAAATTAAAACATAAACTTTAGAAGTGTATCTATGGGCTTTTATGGTGATAGAAGATTTTTGTGCTTGTATTATAGTCTGGCAGAAAATAGTTTTTTATGCAGCTATGCATTAGACTATAGGAGTTTAACACATCAGACTATATAGTTTGGTACAGATAAAAAAGGTTTAACTGAGTACCTTAGCTGAAACTGACAGGTTTGCTCCTCCAACGAGATGGAACTTCTTTACAATACAGGTAAAGCTCATCTATGCATAAGACAGAACCTCTACAGGGGTTTTAAGACTATGAAATTTTAAGACTATGAAATGCATGCCCATAGGACCAGCACAAGCCTAATGATCTCCTGCCTAAAGTACAAGACATTTCACAAAATATACATTTTCCAGTGTGAATAAACTGAGAAAGTTTACATGTGAAAGATACTTGGTATAAATAGTTAAAATATCTTGGAAGAAAGGGTTGGCTTTAACTAAGATACTGTCTTTCAAAAGGAAATACAGTGCTGTTAGTGGTAAACTCATTTTAGGTCACTAATGGATTTAAAATGAAAAGGTCATTTTACTAGAAATGGATGGCCTAAGAGAATAAAAACACACTAATAAGGCACTAATAAAGAAATTGAATCATTCAAAGAAGTTTTTGTATACCTTACTTAATTCAATAATAATTTATATAAACCAGTTTACAGATTTGTAGATAAAGCTGGAATAATCTGTCATAAACAGAATTATTATTCTTCTATGATAAACTGCTGAGCTAAACAATAGTTAAATGTACTTAACACACATAAATTAAGAAAATGTTTGTTTCTCTTGAAATATGTGTATTTGAGAACAACTACTACACATTGTACGGTTTAGTTCACACATGCCATAATAAGAAAACAGAAAAACAACCAGCATTCATGAATGACCAGAATTGAATTTGGGCCCACATAAGCTTTGTTACACATAACATTGTTTCTCCAATCATTCTTTGCTAAGATTACGCCTCTGTGACTAGCTGGATGAACTTATCTGGCTTGGCATCACAACTAAGAAAAAAATTGGCTTGTTTTGTTTTTTCCTTTTAAACTACTTAGTAACACCATATAGGCAGCTTTTGCATTCTGTTTCTTACCATAAAGTTCAATAAGAGACATTCACTGAGAATATTGAGAGTTCTTGGTGTACCTATGCAGTTTTATGCCTCATAACTTGCTGTAAAAGTGTATTAGTTATGCTGAGCTGCTGTCTAGTGCAAAAGAAAAGAAGCAGATCACATCTAAGATCAATTATTTTCCTAAATGATGTTACTTCACTTCCATAGGATACTTTCCCTGCACAAGAGATTTCTGGAGTACATTGAAAATAATTTCTAGATCAAGGAGCTGCTTAGGGAAAGAACTAACAGCTGTGAGATGTAGAGTTGACATTCATGAGAGGAGGCGGCAAGGCAAATAGCAATGACTCAGTCCTTGACTACCAGAGATTGTGGCCTGTTCAGGGACCTTCACAGAAGAATCCCAGGGGAGCATCATCCAGGAGAAAAGGGAAGAGTATCCAGGAGATTTGGTGGTTTTTCTAAGGGTTACCTCCTTGCCTCCAAAGCAGTCCATCTGGACTTAGGAGTAGTCAAGCAAAGGTTGCAGGAGGTCTGCATGGATGAAGAAGGAGCTCCTGACAAAACTCAAAAAGGGAAGTGTACAAGAGGTGGAGGCAAGCATGAGAGGCTTGACTTTTTATCTATGTCACATTTGTTTCTGCTGTTAAAGAACTTGCGAGAATTGTTCTTCAATTTTCATATTAGCACTGTCTCAACTACATTCAACTCAAAGCAGGGGCAGAGCATGATTGCTTGTCAAAAGATCATATAAACATTCCTACAATATAACTTTAGTATATATCATATAATTCCTTTCAGTGTGTTTTCATATGATCTACCTATCGAAGTACTTATTGCATGAAATAGCCTTTGTCATGTGCAATGAAATATCCATGCCTTTTGGATGGTAACTTTGAATATTATTTATGTTCACATTTCTGTTAAAAAATAACTATTTTTAACATTTACCAAACCTATAAGGCAAATAAACATCCATTACAGAAATCATATGACAAGAGAATTCCATTAGATCTTCATTGTGTAATTGTGTAAATGAATTTTCCATTATCGTGACATCATTTCATTCTCTTAATTAAATTTTTTACTTATTCTCAACTGCTAACAAAAATGTATCAATTTCATGTGTGATAATGAATTTAATTTTATTTAATTTTATTGCTATGATGGAATAACCTGATGCTATTCATGTCATTCAGTTAGACAAATTAATATACTACATGCAGATCTTAAAAGTGCAGCTAAGTTTTGCTGACAGAATGAAAAAAAAAAGTACATTTTTTCCTAGTTTTACATAAATGACTATGCATATGAATGAAATGTATGGAGGCTGAAAGATACACACCAGAATAATTACATTTTGATTTCTGTGTATGGGGTGTTCCTGAGATAAATTTCTTCACATCATAAATTTAGTGTACAGGAAACCTATACTTTCCTGAGGCAAAAAAAAAGTTGGCAGTTTGTTGAAAGGATATCCTAAGGGTTGTTCATGAGCACAGAATGTCTTTAAGGCTGTCAGGAACATCTAGTTATGTACTTCTTACTGTTATTGCCAATGGCATTCTAATGAACAGCTTGTCTTATCAGAGACCCGTTCTTTATTATAACCATAAATGGTACTATACAAGGCATCATTCTTCTCTGCAATAAGCATTAGGATAATATATTCCTTTTGCTCAGAATCTGCAGGGAGAAGAAATTCTTTTCTTCTTTTATATTTCAATCTATGGTTGTTGACTATGCATAGAGGGTTGTAACAGCATGTAATGAAAGCTTCCTTGGAAAAAGAAAGAATCCCATAAATTCTTAAGCAGAGATATGCCAGAAGCAGAACACCTGCCACTGACTTCTTCCCATGGATAACGGTAAAAGACTCACTGCTTGTAGGTAACAACCCACTGGCAGTGAGTGTTTAAAAATAACTTTTGAATTGGATAGCTTTGTGCAACATGACCAGATACAGCCAGTTGTATGCACTATATTGTACCACCAGTTTAAAGAAATGATGGGCTTTGGGGTTTTGTTGTTTTGTTGTTGTTTCGTATAAGCAAAGTTGTTTCCTTAATAATAAAGTAAGCTTATTGTGATACCAGAATTTTAAATAAGAATTTTGGCACATCAGTACCAGACGGACCATAGATTTAAAGATCCAATAGTACTGCACCAAAGCCCCAAATCAGTTCCAAAAGGAAAATGCTTGACAAAGACAAAACACTTTTTAGTACTTTATTGAATTATTTGAATTCCCAGATGATCACAGTATATTTCCCAATTTATTCAATCATACATGATTCTAACTCTGTGTTTCTTATGATGCTACTCCGAATCTTTCCGCTTCACAGCAGTATTTTCCAGTGCAGTTCTACAGAGCAGTTATAATGTGTGAAAGACAACCATTGAAATGTAAAAGATGCATATCCACTGCCTCAGCACACTTAATGAGACTTTTCAATTTTTGCTTTTCAAAGTGTATCAAGTACCTTCAAATCTGATCACATAAATTTTCACCAAAATAGACATACACAAACATGCTTTGTTAAAAAAGTAAGAAAGGAGTAATCAGCACAGAGCCAAGAAAGCTGTGTCAAGGAAGGTACAGGCTTCTTTTGCTAATTAGAACTACGTGATTGGATAAATCATTAACATCGACGCATATGAAACAAATAGTGAGCCATTGAATTACAAAATGATATTGGTTGGGACTGTTTACATACCGTGAAAGAGAAACTAGAGAGATTGAAGTTCAGAGATTTCTACAGGAATGGGTCACTTGGTAATATTTTGTTTTCTTGTTAGTGACATAACATAGGCAAAACTCCCATCTGGAGATGTGTTACGTGACCAATACACTCCTTTCACCAAAATCCAACGCTTAACAGTTGCAGTCTGTTCTCAGCTGTGAATATTATTACATATTTTTTTCCCTTCTGATCCTGCAACATCGAACCTGTCTTCTCATGAGTACTGAATTTCTTCTTTCCAACAAAATTTACTCTGTTTACACTACTTTTAAGTTATTTTTAATCTTTTTCTTCTCTCCTTTATTTATATTTCCTTCTCATAAGTTGATCCTAGCTATCACATCAACAATGGATTTTATTCCCTCTTAAAAAAAGTATTAGCATGCATTTATCTCTGTCTGTTTCCTATACGGAGTACAGCAGTTTTTCTGCAGATCTTAACATATCTATAGATATACTAACATAGTTTTACTTCAGTGTCTTTATTTAATTCAGCTCCCTCAAACACCTCCATTTGTAATTCACATAAATAATATCATGACTACAAATTGTCAATCCTGTCACTTTGCAGTCTGAGGATGTTATGCCAGGGAGGCATAAAATTTTGTGTATTAATTACGGTGATAAACCACGAGGGTAAAATATTACTCTGTTACCTGTTAATTGCCTGGTTAACTGGTAATTGCCTGGTTAATTGTTAGCTGGTGCAATTCACACTTGAAAATAAAATTTGATTGTAGTGTCTCAGCGACTTAAATGTTTGTTAACTTCCAATGTATAATATAACTTATTTTAGGAGTTTAACAGATTACAAACATGACTAAAAAGCTTCCTGATAGTCCACATTGCTTGAAGAAATCAAAAAAAATGAGCAAAACCTAAAGGTGATGTAAATTACTGTGGTACGAATACAGTTTTCATTATCTGCAGATCTGGTCCCTTAACTTCATGAATTTCCTACGAAGAACACAGTCTATCACTGCTTGTTCTCTATGAACAGTTGCTTTTATCCCCCAGTTATACTAATGACATCTTTGTCTTTTTTTCACCCACTGTTGAGAGAGATGTATCAAGAATTTGAACTTGTCCTCCATGACAGGGAGAATCCCATCATCTGTAAGGATATGTAGTAAAAGACCTTTATACACATGACTGTCAACCATGCAAACCTGTTTTATTAGTTTCATAGATCATTGAATCATAGAATAGTTTGGGTTGGTAGGGACCTTTAAAAGTGACCTAGTTCAACCACCCTGCAATGAGCAGAGACATTTTCAACTAAATCAGGTTGCTCGGAGCCCCCTCCAACCTGACCTTGAATGTTTCCAGGGATGGGGCATCCACCACCTCTCTCGGCAACCGGTTCCAGTGTTTCACTACCCTCATCATAAAAAGTTTCTTCTTTATATCTAGTCTTAATCTACCCTCTTTTAATTTAAAGCCATTACCCCTTGTCCTATTGCAACTATTAGGTCCTGCTAAAACATTTGTCCCCATCTTTCTTACAAGCTCCCTTTAGTAACTGAAAGGTCACAATAAGGTCTTCCCTGGACCTTCTCTTCTCCAGGCTAAATAACGCCAACTCTCTCAGCCTGTCCTCTTAGGAGAGATGTTCCAGCTCTCTGATCATTTTTGTGGCACTTCTATGGACCTGCTCCAACAGGTCCCTGTCTTTCCTGTGTTAAGGACTCCAGAGCTGAACACGGTACTCCAGGTTGAATCTCATGAGAGCGGAGTAGAGGCACAATCTCATTCAATCCCTTCATGCCACAGCCTGTATTGATACCGGGGGTTGCCCTGACCCACAGGCAGGACCCTGCACTTGGCCTTGTTGAGCCAGCAATGGAAACTTGGTAGATTTCAGAGTTAGAGGGGGAATATCATAAGTGTGCACAGATTAAATTGATTTTCAGAGTGACAGGACCTCAGAGGAAAAGTCAGCAAAGTGTCATAGAGGATGAAGTGTAAATAACTTGTTTGGATTTTGGTTTTTATTTTATTTCTCTCCCATGTAAGGTGACCAGAAAGAATGTTGGAAATAAACTAGTTGCTTGTTAGTGACATAGCAAAAACTGGCATAATACAATTTATTTAATGTAAGTTTAAAGGAAAGTTTGAAGGATTCTTTATTTACAAAATACTGTAGTATATGTCATAGTATGTGTCTGGCTGCATAGTTAATCTACACACAAAATCTTAAATGCCAATTTAATTTTATGTGTTTGTTCTAATTTGTTAGCTTTGTAAGCTTTGTGTGGTGACTCATATATCTTATTAGATAGGTATACTAATAATTGTTGTAGGTGTACTAGTAATTGTTGTTAATATGATTTCTTCAATACCTGGGTATGTGTCATTGCGTGAGAGTTATGCCGTGTTTCCTAACTAAATTTCAGTACTTTGTGATTTGCCATGTATGTTTTCAAAAGCTCCCTCTTATTGCTAGCAGGCGTCTAAGAAAATTAGTTTGCAAGTGGATGCTCAGAGTTTGTAGAAGGTAAATTTCTTATCACAAAGATTCAAGACTCAGAAACTGAAATAGCTTCTGCAGAAATTTCTGTACAGAGTTATTTTTCCATAAGGCTCACTTTAATTTTACCCATTCAGGGAACCCTGCAGAACTACTTTCAGAATTCTCACATACGCTGTCTGTTTTGTTTTTCACTAATGCCCCTGTGCTGAGCATTTGCTCTATACAAAGCAATATTCCTCACTAGCTGTATTTCCCATGATGCAAGAATTATTTTTTCCAATTCTTCACTAGTAAGGATTCAGATTCAAAGACATCCTTCTATTGTATAGCATCGCAGCAAAAGCAATTATTAACAATCCAACAAGACAGAACTAGTGTCGACATTTACATGCTGAAAATATTTTGTTTCCAATAAATATNTTCCAATAAATATAAAGGTAGTCTTATATATTTTCATTTATTAATAATTTCAGAGAGATTTAAATTAATTTCTAGTAGCTATTTCTTATGAACAAAAAATGATTGATTGTAAGTTTTCCATAGGAATTAGACATACTTGTCACACACAGTTTCATTGTTGGAAGCTGCCTTGCAGTCTTTGGAGTCCTCCAAAAGAATCATAAGTACACATTAAGTTAAAGAATTTAATGATGTAAGGATGTGTTCTGTCTGCCTAATTTATGTGCATATTTTGAGAACTAAATGTCATCTAGAAGAATCAGAGATCCAACCAAAAAAAGTTGGCCTACTCTGCAAAGTAGGCACATAAATATCTCTGCGTATGGGGATCTGAAGGCCAGGCAAAAGAATAACTCTGCAGAACTTAAGGTCAAGTGAACTGAATAGACCTGATTCAAATACTCCTAGCTTTAACAGACTCAGAGGAATCGTTGTTTCTGGTAGAAGGGAGCACACAATCAAAATGTTAGAATCTGTGTTCCTGGAACTGAATGGCAGTTTCACCGAAAATTTTTCCAGCTACACTGGGCTATAGTTTTCCCAGACTTTTGATCCTTGGTAGGAAATATAATCAACAATGTTTTGCATATGTCTTGCACGCAGAGGAATGTGAATATTTGAAAATGTGCAGGAGTCAGTTGTTTAAAATTTCCTTTAAAAGAGGATAGATTAGTAATTTCCTTTTCTTTTTTTTTTTTGTGATTTTCTCTCTGTTTTTGTTTTTGAATAATAAGCAATAATAATCATGATAAGAAGCATTTTATTTTCCCATCTTTTTTACATTGTCTTGCAATATGAGATTTAAAAGCCAACAAAACTGTTATAGATGACATCTGCTTTAGTCTTTAAATTCCGAGATTTTACAAGGAAGGAAAGGTCACATAATATAATCCAAATAGTAACACCCAGAGATGTTATAACTTTAGAAGGTATAATATCACAGCATTAGAGAATAAGCTGGCCAGCCTCTAGTGTTGCATGGATGTAGCTCAGGGTATCTTTGCCAGTGCACAGAGGCGAGCTGAGTCATAGCCAAGTTCCATCTCTAATAGTTCATCAGTGTTAGATAATTCTGATGGAGGAACTTTCTGCCTGCTTTAGCAATGCGCTTCTCAGCACCTTTACATGAATCACAGCTTTTCCCTTTTTCTAAAACACTGTCAGGTTTTAGTATCCCATTAATGCATGCATCAAGGCTAACCATAAATTGGCACAAAACTTGGAAAACAAAATTTACTAATTCATTTGAGAAAATCAGTTAATAATGTCAAACTGACTGACTGAATGAATAGCACCTGTGAATGTGTCACAACTTGCCAGAAAAGAAGGAATGACGTTGTGCATTTCCCTTGTAGCACTACCAGATTCTCCTTTATAAGGAGCTGGGGACAGGCAGACACTTCATGACTCTGAGATAGAATTATCCACTGATGCTAAATCAGGAATGGATAGGATTTAAACAGATTGGAAAGAAGTGATTTTAGTATTCATACTAGAAAGGTGGAAGAAATTGCATTAATAAGCAAATTCACAAAATAAAATGAAAAGTTCCTTTATTTCTCTCACAAATTGACACAGTATTTCTGCATTACTGTACTTTTTTTCTTTGTTTCATGCACAGTACTTTATTTCAGACACAGTACTTGCAAGTGAGGATAAATTGCCTATTGAAGATACCCAAGAAAGGCATTTATTTTTAGAGATCTCAAGAAAATCTGATGTGGGGCTAAAGCTAATGGTCTTTAATTTAAAGAGGGACTTACAGCTTTTGAACTTTGGTCTTATTACTGCAGATAATAGATAGCAGATAGGATGATTAAATAATAGCAAGGAAACCTCTTTTCATCCCATGTAGCAGCTACAGTTCCTCTGGAGGTTTGGATTAGAGGTGAATGGAGCGGTATTCTTCACAATTCAGCTCCACATAATCAAAAATCTGTAAAATAGCCATTCTATTAGGACTTCAAAGATGAATAATATTTAAATAGGAATATGAAAACAAGCTATTCAGAGACCTTAAAATGAGATTCTCAAGATGGATCCTTTATGTGTTTCTCTCTTTCTTTATTTTGTTTGTTTTTGGTTTTTTTTTTTTAATCAAAAACACCTATCAAAAGTGATTTCAGATATTTTATTCAAAAGTTTTGAGGAAATTTGCCTGCAACTATAACAAAATGTGGAAACCAGTAACATAATAATAATAATGTTTAATTCTGTGAAACAATCACTTATTTTCTTAGGATAACTTGGCAAGTTTCTAGCAGAGACTGCACTGAATTACTCAGACAAGGATTTTTTTTTGAGATGCTGAAGCTTTCAGATAAACACATTCTGTGTCACGTTTCAAAATTTTTTTTTGTCACTATATCGTAACAGAAAGTACCAGTTGGATGCCTGTGTTGCCAGTCTGACACAATGCACAGGAAAAATGTAATTTCATGGAAATTTCTCACTAAAAATTGTCAATTTTTCTGAATTCAGTTCAAGAATCTTTCATTCAAGACATAATATCAGAACTCACAGGCAAGCGGTTGTTCAGCTGGAGAACAGGACACAATACCTAGATCTGGAAGCAGCTTTAAAGGTTTTATAAGTTTTGTATAGCAAATCTGATTTGTCTAAATAAATTGAAAATACAGTTTTATATAACAGAAATGCAATTTTTTTCTTTCAATAGTATATAATATTGTGTATTAACACAATTATAATAAATAATAAATAGGAAAATATTTGATATAAGCTTTTTTAAGAATTTGTCTTGGAATCAGAGCTTTGGTGGCAATTCCACACATCAGAGAGATTTGTTTATTCTTTCTCTGCTTTAACTGCTGAAGCTTTTAACTGTATCTTATTTGGCTGCACATCGTGGTGACAATTATGTAAGATACAAAGAAAAAAACTGGTGGAGGCTGACATGGTTCAGCACAATTTTGTTTTATTTGCATGTATTTCTGAAGGACTGCCATTTTCCCAGCATGGCTGTTTCTCATGCTCGATTCAGCTGTTTTCCAACAGTCTTACAGCACATCATCTTCCTTACATACTTTGGGACTTACTCTGGCAATCTAAATCCAGTCTCATCATCATGCCTGTTGCTACTTATTGGTAGGTATGCTTAGGTAACAAGAAAAACTAGACTTGAGGACAGACATATAATTTAGACTCTTACACAAATTCCCTTTATTATTTAAGACCTGCTATTTGTGGATTCAAATATCCTCTTGAGATTCTTATTTCTAGTTTTTCTCCTGATCTTTCAGAGCTAGAGCTAGATCGACAGGAGCTACTTTTATTACAAAGAACTTCCCTCTGTGAAATTTGAACTCCAAAAGACACCTTAGTTCACTTGAATCCAAATATGCCAAGCAATTGGATAAAATGATGCTGTCAAAGTTCTCTTTGAAACCAGTACTTTTTTTCTCTTTTTCAGTCAGGTGACCCAAATTTCTGAGAAACAGAAACTTTTTAGGAGGTGAGGATTTGTTTTGTTTCATTTTGTTTGGTTGGTTTGTTTTTGGTTTTTAATGATTTTCCAGAACAAGCTTACTTTTGGCTAATCCATGCCAAACATTTTTCTGAGAATCACAAGACCATTTAGGTTGGAAGGGATCTCTTGAGATCATCTAGTCCAACCCCCCTGCTCAAGCAGGTTCAGTTCCAGTAAGTTGTTCAAGATCATGTTCAGTTGGATTTTGAACATTTCCATGTATGGAGATTCCACAACCTCTAAGCAACCTGTTCCACTGTTTGACCACCTTCACAGTAAATATTTAAGTAGAATTTTTTGCTTTCTAATTTGTGTCTGGTGCCTCTTGTCCTTTCACTGGACACCATCGAAAAGAGAATGTCTTGGTCCTCTGCTTCCTACCATCAGGTCTTTATATACATTGATAAGATTCCTTTGACAACCTGCTGGCAACCCTCTTGCAAATACAGCCCAGAATTTATCTGCTCTTTATTTTGTCCACCAAAGCAAAACAAACTCATATAAGAGGTGGGAATGAAGTGCACAGCAGTGCAGTGATGAAAATCTCAAACTAGCACTATTTCAAGTAGGAATGATAACAAAACACAGATAATTACAAGGAAAAACCCCAGCAATCCGGTGTTACTATCTTTGGTCTGGAAAGAGGATGGACATTTTGCAGCTTGCTCCTGGGCTTTAAGAACTGCCTTTCAGCAGGTCTAGTACCTTGGGCTCATTGCAGTTGTGAAACAGACCACTTTCTTTCTCCTGCAGGGATGATCAACAGTATTTCAGGACTCTTTAAATGGTGAATATGTTTTCAGTACCTCCCATCCAGAAATCTCCTTCCTGCTGCAATCGCCCTAGCAGCCTCTTCATCCAATTTTTTCTTTCTGGAGTACTGGCTGTTTACATAAACTGGTCACACTTCTGACTGATGGAGAAGAGTAGACCTAAACTCTTTAGTAAACACAGTATATCCTTCAACTCCACATTGCATTCTGAGATTCCACCATGAGTACAAAATCCTTGTGCAGAAATTTATTAGTTAACTGACTCAAGCTCCTTATTTAATAAAGTCATAAGTACTAAGCATTAACATAAGAACTGAAATAATAATCAGGAAAGCAACTGTTGTATAACAAACACATTTTTTGCCCTAGATTCTGAAAATGAAGTTTAATTGAAGGGAATAAAATTTACTCTGAATCTCCTAATCTGGGGGCTTTTTTGCTTGTTTCGTTTTTGTTTTTTTTTTTTTTTTTTACTAGAATAGAGATGTATTCACTTCTGTATACTTCTCACTGAAATTTACATTGCTTATGGCAACACAAATGGTCAATTTCCCTTAAACCCAGTCCTTTCTAGCAACGTCTTGCATAAGTATAAGGAGCCATAAAAGAGACTGCAAAAAGAATATTTTTTCTTTTGTCATTCAAAACAGAGAGGGAAATGAATTATAAGTGAATATTTTGCAATTAATTTAAAGAACACAAAGCCATTAGTATTATTTGTATGATGGCAGCAACCATAAAGCTTTAGGCTAAAAGGAATTGTAACATAATGGCAGTATTTGGAAGCTGATATTTAAAGAGACCTGTTGTTAGACCGCATATAATTATAGGGACTCCTCTAGTTAGGAATGTTTCAATAGAGATTGTGAAACAGAAACAGGATAGGCCAAAACTCAGGCCTCCTAGTTGTCTTTATTATGTTATTTTTATTAACTCAGAAATAGAACATTGATGTCCAGACTCCATTTTATTGTGTGTGCTATATATTTTCACCCGTAAAATCATGCAGGGTTTTCCCAACTTCCCAACACTGAACATTTCAAAAGTCTTCTCACTGAAATTATTTGTTGGCTAACATTACCATACCAAACTCAGGGAAGAGTTTCCCTGAGGTGGTGGGCCCCATCTAATACATAACTTCACAATCAGTACTATAGGATGTAGGTTAACAAGCCTGTGTGCTTCTATCACCCCATAGACTTGGCCTTTACAAGTGCAGGGGCATTAATTTTAAACAGTTGGCCTCGAATTTACATATGCTTCTTATTTCCAGTAGCAGCATAGTTTATTAAATTACATCTCAGTATTAAAATCACAAAGACACCGTCATATACCTGCCTGGTAGGACTCCTCTTAAGAATCACTTTCCCAACAGAAGGTCATAGTGCTAATGCAACCTTCTTTATGAGTTACTTGTTTTGTGGAGCACTGAAAGGAAAATGGGGCTTCTTCTTTTCACTTTAGTGAGTCCAGAATCAGAGACAAAGCATTAATCTTACCTTTTCAGGAACTTATACCAGAAATACAAGCAAGAAAGTTTAGTTGTTGAAAAGAAAGTAGCTACTGTGAAACAACCATCAGCAGACCAAATAAAACTCTGAGTAAGAGCATGTTATTCTTCCCAGAGGACCATGTGAAAGCCATGTTAGTCAGAAACACCCACAGTGCTGTGAGCTCATTATTGTACCTGGACAGCCTGTTATCACTGACAAAATAATCTGTGATATACTTGAGCTATTTATTGAGAGAGAGATGCAACTGTGCAATAAATGACCTGAAGACCTCAAGAAAAAGAAATTTATAAAGAGCATTTATTGCTGGTTTCTAAAGATAGATGTGTCTGTATGCTGGAATACATCTAGTCACTGTTATGGTGGAACATATAATTCAGAGATCTGCTAAAATAAGTCAATAGTCATTAAAAAAATTATAAAGGCAAAAAAAGTGTTTACCTTGCATTCTACAATGATTGGTACCAGAGGTAACCTTCAGAAAATAGTAGACTAATATGTGCGAGTCCTAGATATGCCTTATAATTTCACCTGCAGAGTCCACTTACTCTGTCATACAGTTAAACTATATTACCTTAATTAAAAGATTGAAAGCTGACTTTATTACAGGGTATAAATACCTTCTCAGGAAAGAAAGAATTGAAAAGAGCGTGGTCGAATGATTGCTATCTCCAGTATGACCTGACGTGCTATGCACTGCTTCCCAGTGCAACAGTTTACCAACTTTCAGGTATGCAGCATAAGTGTAAGTATGATCACAGCTAACCTAACTTTAGCCAGAAGGAACAACATTAACTTAATTCAACGTACATATCTGAATCCCATTGAAGGCAAGGTTTCCTTGGAAGCAGTCAGAAATAATAGATTAACATACATACCTCTTCTTAACTCCAGGGCATTTTTCAAAATGACTGCCCTGTTTGCATCCTTTAACAAAATGCCCTGGAATATCTCCACTCCCGAGTGTAAATGATTTATAGTTTGGGTGTTTTTTTTCCATTTCCCGATTAATTTTTACCACCTTTTCCTTTAATTATTTTATATCTCTCATCAGACTAACAGTAAATGTAAAAAGATACTGTAAAGCTCTGTGAAGGAGTCAAATTCAGTATCATGTCAATAGGTCTAGGCTACGAGCACACTCACTGTACCTTCCATAGATGGCAAACTCCTTGAAGCCTTCAAGGTCTTCATGTGCTGCTCCGTCTTCTATCTAGGGTCCCATGACCTTCATAATCTACTTAATGGCAAATTTTGCCTGATCTTACTCTATGTGTCTTTTTTACCTATCTGGAAAATAAAAAAAAAAAAAAAAGAACATTAAACAAAACTATAAGCATCTATAGTCCCTAACTACTTCTCTTGTTTTTAGGCAGGTGGTTATTCTGGGCTTAAAAATCCAAATTTGGGAGAAACAACTGGTTTTCCTTGGATCCACCTAGGGATGCTCAAAATGTTCTGGTGTAGTACATGATATTATATCAACTCACATATCCTGGCTTTTTGGAAGGTTTATTGGGGATAAATCATAGATGAGAATAAAGCTTTCAGACTACTATGAAACAAAGATGGACAGCTTGATTTCTCTGCAAATGGAGTTCCTCTTGATACTGTGACATAATCAAGCAACTGGTGGGGTTGTCTGGCAACTGCAGGTCTTCTTTTCCTTCTTTTATTCCTCCTGGAAGCCTCCCATTTACCTGTTTATGGCTCATTATTGTATTTTCCTATAGCTAATCTTTATTTCAATATTGCTTCTTATTTCTTTTTATGGCAATTACAACACCATAGATACATAGTTTTATTATGTATTCCTTTTTTTTAATTGCATACCCCTGAGGACATGCTAGGCTCTCTGATAAAAATGGCAGCTGTTGTCAGTTATGCTAAGGAAATAAAATGGTGGAATAGGTCATGTCTTTCTTTTCTAGAAATTAATCTTTTTTCAGCTGGAGATTTTTGACAACAGTAAATCTCAATACTGGCATTTAAGTTCTGTATCTATAATACTGAAACTTCACAGGAATTTTTGATGTTTGGAAATATTTGATGAGTTGGAATGACTTCTGCATCTGCTAGTAATCAACTCACACAAAAGTGAATTTGTAACAGCTATTTGGAAAAGGGTATACTAGAATAGATAATGTATTTAAAAACTTGTTGCATCATAACATGACAAAGACATAGTTCATTTTTATAACTAATAGTGTAGTAGATATAATTTAGTGTTAGTGTCCCGAAAGAAAGATGGGTGAGACTTTGTGTACAATAACGTAATGAGAAGCCACAGACTAACTGCTGTTAATGGAATAAAAAAAAAATTATCACAGCTTCTAATTATTTGAGTAGCTTTTGACACACAGAGTAGGACCAAACGATCACAAATATTTACCTTTTCAGAATGTAAAAGGCAACTCTTCTTTGTACTCCTTGGAAAAAAGCAACTTAAAAAAAATACAGTTTTTGAAAACCAGTTTTGTTCAATTGTGAAACAAATAGATAAAATTTGCAACTTATTTGATAAGTTGCTGAAAGAAAGAGAAAATGGCTGAACAGTTGATTCTGGAGGTTTCAGATTTCTGTAGTGACCTAGGATATGATCTGTATGCTAGAGGTCTGTAATTATTAAAATCCTCTGGAAAAATAACTTTAGAAATTATTAGTAAGTGTCCTGGTTTGAATTGAAACAGAACCAATTTTCTGTTCAGTACTTTCACTTTGCAGCTAAGCCTCTTCTAACTAACTGAATTCTCTGAAATTAACAACATATTGTCCAGACACTGAGACACTGTTCTCTCCCAGAGACGTAAGACCCGATTGTTTCTAATTTATGCCAAGGGATGGTATGCACAGAGGCTCTTGCTTATACTTATTGCTATAACAACCAAGGTCAGCTAACTTTGTTATGTACCAAGTTGGTGGGTCAGAAGCAGAAGAACGTAGAGAGGTCGCACCTGCAGGGAGGAACGGAGAGGACAGGTGCCCCAAAACTGACCAATGGGGTATTCCATCCCATCTGCCTCATGGTCAGTATAAAAGCTGAGGGATCAAAGGGTCAGCCCTCTTTCTTCAATGAATAGTGTCAGAGGAGGACTCTGTGTGTTCATCTGCCTTTGATCCTGATCCACGCATTCCTGAATCCAGATCTGGAATCCAGTTCCCATCAGTCTCTGAGTCCAGTTTGGGACTTTCCCCATACGTGCCAGTGACGTGATTGTCATCATGGGAGCTTGATACTGGGTTTGTATATATTGTATATATTTCATTATTTTCTTTTTATTTTATTATTAGTATTTCATTAAAGTAGTTTAGTTTTTTTCCTAAACTTGTAAGTCTCTTTCTCTCTCCATCTTCTCTTTGGAAAAAAGAGGTGGGGGACAGCAGCATCTTTCGTTTCAGTGGCCAGTCCAGCCCAAACCGCGACAGTAAGTCAGTTCCCAGCTCACTTCAACGCCCTCTATATGTAATTGCCCAAGCCATTGCATTCTTAGTGTAACTTTAAATGAAACAAAAACTGCAGAAACCAAGTCACGTGCATAAGTGATTGCACATATAATCGGTTAATTTAAGATGTTACTGCACAGACATGTAAATATTACCTAAAGAAAAATTCCTGAAGATTTTGAGGGATTTAAACTAATACCTCCTCAGAAATTTTATAGTGTTAAAAACAGGAAAACATTCAAACTATAGTCTAACGCTGTCTTCCTTAGAAAGGGTTATACGGAATCTGATTTCATGAGTTCTGTTTGATGATAAAGAATATGAAGACGGCATCAACTTCTGTTACAGTTCAAATAAGCTTCCAGCAAAGAAAGGCATGAAACTTTTCATAGATTTGGACACATATTGACTTTACTTATTCTGCTGTGTGTGTTTACATTGATTACCTTGACCTTGATTGATTATATAGGTATTGTGTATGAAATCATAAATATGAGTTGAACGTGCTAAGGATTTGAACTGTAAAATGATTATATAACTGCTCAGTATTATGACCTAAATAAGTCATAAGTCAGTCACTCTTGCTAAATGCCACAGGGATAAATATTATTTCCATTTAACTGTGAATATGTATGTATATATGAGAAAAATAAATGTTTAATAAATTTATACAATGCAATTTGAAATATTAATCCGGATCAAAGACAAAGTAGCAGTAGCACATTGTCTGAACAATAGTTACAGGAGCAGAGAAAGGATGACCATTTCAGTGTGTCCAGCTGGGATTATGGCCTTTAAAAACATATTACATCCACATAAATTTTTTTTTGGCTGCCTGAATCTAGGACCATCTGTTTGGATGGCTGGGTGCCCATTCAGAAGTTGGTAGAGCCCTTTCCATTAAGCAGAGATGCCAGGTATCAATAGGATTGAGATAGGAAGGCCTGCAGAACACTGCAAAGGACATCTGTTCTCCAGGAAAAGAGGAGGGAAGTCCATCTTCTGTGACAGCCCCACTACACTGACACCACATGCCTCCTTGCACCTAATGACACCTGTTCATAGTTACATGCCAAAATAATAAAGAAAAAATGAACCATCCCTGAACAATAGAAAATGGGTAGTATGGACTCTTAAAGGCCTCTGTGGCTGCCAGGAAAATAGGTTTCACCGTGGTAGGCATTTGGGAAACCAAGGCACACCATATGGGATATCAGAATGAAAGTCCCGGCATTTTGTATACCAACGAGCTGCTGGCAAACACTGTTTCTGGGAAACAACCAAAATTACAAAAACAGTAAATGAGGAAGATCTAGATACATTTTTTTGCACTTATCATTAGAAGTAGGCAAAAAATTAAAGATGTTAACCAATCACTAGAGGGATGTGTTATTCCTCTGCATGACTTATAAAGAAACAGTATAACTTGTAACCCTCCAAGTTAATGAAAATTATGGATTACATATTATAAAATAAGTAAATACAAGGTAAAATTTCTGTTTTATCTTGTCACTCTGTCAGAACATTTTTGTAGCTGACCAAATCATAGGATCATAGAAGTGTTTAGGTTGGAAAAGACCATTAAGATCATTAAGTACAACTGTTAAACTAACACTGCCAAGTCCACCACTAAATCATGTCCCTAAGAACCACATCTATGCATCTTTTAAATAC
>VYZM01017383.1:148482-158642 GCA_013398915.1 Dromas ardeola | reverse complement strand
CCGACCACCAACTGGATTTAACTCCATTCACCACCACTCTTTGGGCCCAGCCATCCAGCAAGTTTTTACCCAGCGAAGAGTACACCCATCCAAGCCATAAGCATCCAGTTTCTCCAGGAGTATACAGTAGGAAAGAGTGTCAAAGGCTTTAGTAAAGTCTAGGTGGACAACATTCACAGCCTTTCCCTTGTCCACTAAGTGGGACATCTTGTCATAGAAGGAGATTAGGTTAGTCAAGCAGGACCTGTCTTTCATAAGCCCATGTTGACTGGGCCTGATCGCCTGGTTGTCCTGTATGTGCTGCATGATGGCACTCAAGGTGATCTGCTCTATAATCTTCCCTGGCACTGAGGTCGCACTGACAGGCCTGTAGTTCCCCAGATCCTCCTTCAGGCCCCAAATCAATCCTTCTTCAAGATGAAATAGCAGTATGACACTTACATAAAGATGTTGAAATTGTTGTACAGCCCTGTATGTTGTAGTTAGAGTATGAGATTTTTATATACAGGTACAAATGTGAGTTTTGTGTCATTTCCAGCTTCAAAGAATATATACATTCAAATTTATTTGCAGTTGTGTCAGCAAGCCTGCAAAGTCTCTTTGGGACAAAGTTGTGGAGACTACATATTTATATATAAGGACTGCAATTCTAATTGATAAAAAAAGGTGGTTTTAGTCTATTGTACCATTCCTTGACAGTTGCCAATAAAAATCCATTATGGTATGTATGAGAACTAATGCTTCTTCTAACAAAGCGATGTGTGCAAAGAAAAAACATGTTTTTGATTTACAGATATTTATCTCTGTATACAGGCAGCTGAAAACTATAACTTATCTGATAGCTCAAGAATAGATTAAAAGATTTATTATACATTTGAGAACATCCTTAGTTTGTGATTTCACTTGAAAACCAAATATATATTAATTTTAAAAGCTATCCACTACTTAGTTAAAATGTGTTTTGCAGAATTAGCTCCTTTATGATCCTTTCCAACTGAATAATGTAGCACTGTATGTTTAGGATATACTGAATCACAGGAAGCAATTAATATAAAGCCATCAGTGGAAGACAACAGCATCATTTAGTTTTATGGTCCAGGATTTATTAGTCCATCTTATTATAATGGATTAAGTGGAGCTCTGACTTGGGATGTGCCAGGAGTCAGGAGTCAGTTCAGAGCTTATTGGTGAAAATTAGAGGGCAAATCTACGCTGGTGCTGTTGGAGTGGATACTGCTACAGACCTCCGGATTAGGAATAAGAAATAGAGGAGTCCTTCTTCAAACAACTGGAAGAAGCCACGCATTCTTTGTCCTCATGGTGATTTTAACTACCCTGGTATCTGCTGGAAGGATAATACAGCAGGACTCAAGAAATATATGAGATTTCTTGAGTGCATTGATGACAATTTCTTTGCACAGGTAACTGAGGAGCCAACAAAGACAGATGTTTTACTGACCTTGATACTTATGAACAAGAAAGTACTGGTTGAGGATGTGAAAGATGGAGACAGTCTTGGCTGCAGTGACTGTGAGATGGTGGAGTTCACAAAGAGAGAACAGAGAAAAAATGAGGATGACAGCCCAAGATTTCAAGAGAGCAGACTTTAACCACTTCAGAGACCTGTTTGGAAGATTCCTATTGGATACATCCCTGGAGAGAAGAGGAGTCCGGGAGAAATGGTTGATATTAAAAGATAACCCCAACCAAGGTCAAGAAACATGCATTCCAAGAAGTAGAGAATCAAACATAGGTGGCAGATATTTGTATGGAGGAGCAAGGATCTCTTGTCTGAATTCAGACATAAAGGAAGTGTAGAACAGGTAGAAGCAGGGGCAGCAGACCCAGGAGGAGGACAGTTTCTGTCCAATCATGCAGGGATATGGGGCTAGAAAAGCTAAGGTCAACCTGGAGATGAATCTGTCAAGGTTTGTGCAGTGCAACAGGAAAGGTTTCTAATAAGTGAAAAATAGCAAATGGAAGACTATGGAAAACATGAGCCCACTGCTGAATGAGGTGACAAGGGGATCTGGTGACAAGGGATGCAGAACATGCTGAGGTCACTAATGGTCTGAATGATGGGACAGAGTGCACCGTCAGCAAGTTTGCAGATGACAGAATACTGGGAGTAGTGGCTGATGCACCAGATTCAACCACATTCAGAGGGATGCAAAAAGGCTGGAGAAATTAGCAGAGAGGGACCTCATAGAGTTCAACAAAGGGAATGCCAAGTCCTGCATCTGGGGAGGAACAACCCCATGCACCTGTATATGGTGGGGCTTGACCATCTGGAAAGCAGCTTTGCAGAAAAGGACCTGAGGATCCTGGTGGACAAGCTGACCATAAGCCAGCAATGAGCCCCTGTGGCAAGGAAGGCCAACAGCCTGGGCTGCATTAGGAAGAGTGTTGTCAGCAGGCTGATGGAGGTGATCCTTCCCCTCTACTCAGCACCGGTGAGGCTACACCTGGACTACTGTGTCCAATTNACTGACAGGCCTGTAGTTCCCCAGATCCTCCTTCAGGCCCCAAATCAATCCTTCTTCAAGATGAAATAGCAGTATGACACTTACATAAAGATGTTGAAATTGTTGTACAGCCCTGTATGTTGTAGTTAGAGTATGAGATTTTTATATACAGGTACAAATGTGAGTTTTGTGTCATTTCCAGCTTCAAAGAATATATACATTCAAATTTATTTGCAGTTGTGTCAGCAAGCCTGCAAAGTCTCTTTGGGACAAAGTTGTGGAGACTACATATTTATATATAAGGACTGCAATTCTAATTGATAAAAAAAGGTGGTTTTAGTCTATTGTACCATTCCTTGACAGTTGCCAATAAAAATCCATTATGGTATGTATGAGAACTAATGCTTCTTCTAACAAAGCGATGTGTGCAAAGAAAAAACATGTTTTTGATTTACAGATATTTATCTCTGTATACAGGCAGCTGAAAACTATAACTTATCTGATAGCTCAAGAATAGATTAAAAGATTTATTATACATTTGAGAACATCCTTAGTTTGTGATTTCACTTGAAAACCAAATATATATTAATTTTAAAAGCTATCCACTACTTAGTTAAAATGTGTTTTGCAGAATTAGCTCCTTTATGATCCTTTCCAACTGAATAATGTAGCACTGTATGTTTAGGATATACTGAATCACAGGAAGCAATTAATATAAAGCCATCAGTGGAAGACAACAGCATCATTTAGTTTTATGGTCCAGGATTTATTAGTCCATCTTATTATAATGGATTAAGTGGAGCTCTGACTTGGGATGTGCCAGGAGTCAGGAGTCAGTGCAGAGCTTATTGGTGAAAATTAGAGGGCAAATCTACGCTGGTGCTGTTGGAGTGGATACTGCTACAGACCTCCGGATTAGGAATAAGAAATAGAGGAGTCCTTCTTCAAACAACTGGAAGAAGCCACGCATTCTTTGTCCTCATGGTGATTTTAACTACCCTGGTATCTGCTGGAAGGATAATACAGCAGGACTCAAGAAATATATGAGATTTCTTGAGTGCATTGATGACAATTTCTTTGCACAGGTAACTGAGGAGCCAACAAAGACAGATGTTTTACTGACCTTGATACTTATGAACAAGAAAGTACTGGTTGAGGATGTGAAAGATGGAGACAGTCTTGGCTGCAGTGACTGTGAGATGGTGGAGTTCACAAAGAGAGAACAGAGAAAAAATGAGGATGACAGCCCAAGATTTCAAGAGAGCAGACTTTAACCACTTCAGAGACCTGTTTGGAAGATTCCTATTGGATACATCCCTGGAGAGAAGAGGAGTCCGGGAGAAATGGTTGATATTAAAAGATAACCCCAACCAAGGTCAAGAAACATGCATTCCAAGAAGTAGAGAATCAAACATAGGTGGCAGATATTTGTATGGAGGAGCAAGGATCTCTTGTCTGAATTCAGACATAAAGGAAGTGTAGAACAGGTAGAAGCAGGGGCAGCAGACCCAGGAGGAGGACAGTTTCTGTCCAATCATGCAGGGATATGGGGCTAGAAAAGCTAAGGTCAACCTGGAGATGAATCTGTCAAGGTTTGTGCAGTGCAACAGGAAAGGTTTCTAATAAGTGAAAAATAGCAAATGGAAGACTATGGAAAACATGAGCCCACTGCTGAATGAGGTGACAAGGGGATCTGGTGACAAGGGATGCAGAACATGCTGAGGTCACTAATGGTCTGAATGATGGGACAGAGTGCACCGTCAGCAAGTTTGCAGATGACAGAATACTGGGAGTAGTGGCTGATGCACCAGATTCAACCACATTCAGAGGGATGCAAAAAGGCTGGAGAAATTAGCAGAGAGGGACCTCATAGAGTTCAACAAAGGGAATGCCAAGTCCTGCATCTGGGGAGGAACAACCCCATGCACCTGTATATGGTGGGGCTTGACCATCTGGAAAGCAGCTTTGCAGAAAAGGACCTGAGGATCCTGGTGGACAAGCTGACCATAAGCCAGCAATGAGCCCCTGTGGCAAGGAAGGCCAACAGCCTGGGCTGCATTAGGAAGAGTGTTGTCAGCAGGCTGATGGAGGTGATCCTTCCCCTCTACTCAGCACCGGTGAGGCTACACCTGGACTACTGTGTCCAATTCTGGGCACCCCAGTACAAAGGAGACATAGACTTACCAAAGCAAGTCTGACACAGGGCCACAATGATGATTAAGGGACTGGAGCATCTTTTGTATGAGGAGAGGCTGAGAAAACTGGGATTATTCAGCCTTGAGAAGAGAAAGGGGGAATCTCATCAATGCATATAAATATCTGATGGGAGGGTGTAAAGAAAATGGAGCCAGGCTGTTCTCAGTGATACCCGGTGAAAGGAAAAGAAGCAACAGACACAAATTCAAATACATGCAATTCCACCTGAATAAAAGAAAACACTTTTCTACTGTGAGGGTGGTCAAAATGTGGAACAGGTTTCCTAGAGATGTTGTGGAGTCTCCACCCTTGGAGATACCCAAAAGCTAACTGGACACAGTCCTGGGCAACTTTCTCTAGCTGACCATGCTTGAGCAGAAAGGCTCAGCTAGATGATCTCAAGAGAACCTTTCCAACCTGAAACAGTTCTGTGAATTTTGTGGTTCTGTGATTATTACATTTTGTGAATGGGATAAATGGTTAAGAGATGTGTTAGTCAAAAATAACTAGTCATCAGGATCTCATTTAAAAATTTTATTTGTATGTCTTTTCATTTTTTTTAAAATGTTTGATGCAATCATTTTAAGGCTATCTAAAAGATTCCACACTCTTAATTTTGATTATTCACTAGACATACTCATAAACAGGACACTTAGGTCAAATATTAGTTTTCCTTTATCACTATGAAGGAGATTTCCAATTAGCTGATTGAAGGATCTTAAAAGGGAACTATTAAAAGACAGATAATATTCTGATAAAGATTCCCAGATGAATTTTACTTTGTGTTATTATTACTGAATTATCAAATATGGAAAAAATTTATGAACTCCATTTCCCTCATTTGGGAACAACAAATAATGTTATTTTCTTCAGAATATAGAAAATGGAACTTTCCAGAAGAAAATAATAGTATTTTGTACTATATAAACTGTTACTGTGTATTGCAATGAAGTATTAATGTTGATATTTAACATTCTATATAACATAAAACCAGCCAATTTTAAGGACATGGAAATGGGTTTCTAATAGAGGCGTGCAAGTTTCTGCAGAACTGCAGAAATAACTACTAACTTAGTAGTGATCAAGTTGTCAAGCAGAGTTTAAATCTTGCATGTGTGTGGTTATTATGCTCCAACGAGTCCTTGTGATTTTATCAGATTAGACAAATTTCCACATTTGAGCAAAACATGGCTTCTTCTTGTGTCGCTGTCAGTAGGAATTGTTCTTTGCCTAATTACTGGTCTTTTCCTCACACAATGTTCCAGACTGTAGGAGGTGGTTTCATGAACTGGAGATCTTTATTCATATTTATTATGTGCAAATAAGTTCAAATAACAGTTGTTCGTTCAGCTGTCCATACTGATAGCCTTTGTGTGCTTACTGGTCTCTCTTGATTCCAATTTCGTATCCCAAAAGCAAGTAACTTCTAACGGATCCTTGTAGTAGATTCAAGATGACAGGCAATGCAGTAAAAACCTTTTTTACTTGCTGAAAAACAGACGTATTTCTCATTCCAGTGAGTTTCTAGGTAAAACTTGCATCTCTCAACTGAAAGGCTAAATTTGGTACATAGTACATCTCTATTAAGTTTTTATATTCTATTCCACAAAATTCATGTGAAAAGATCAGTTTTTAAGTGCTATTAACATCACTTTTTTAAGTAATGTGGAGTTTTTGCTGTTAACGTTAATGATATTTGCAATGTAAATACTAATGAACTCTACTTCAAACATAAGTTCATTTTATTAAATAGAAATGCTTCTATTTTCATATAGTAAGTCTTTAAAATTACATTTTTCAATGCATAGTACATAATTTACTAGAACTGGTCGGAAAATATTGATTGTTCAGCATCTGTTTTTTGTTCTGGAACAAAACCTACATCTTACTTGAAAAAATTAAAACACGGGCATCTATAGTGATAAAGAATTATATCTCTGCTACCCTCAATATAGTGTAAATTGCCTGTTATTTTGTTATTTCATTCTTTACACTAGAAACTCAATGCTACACCTAAGAAATACTCACACTGAAACTTATGCAAAGACAATTAAGAATATGTAAAGAACTTATGCTTTAGCAAATCAGGTTGTTCTAAGGGAAAAACACCCCATAATTCTAGTAAGAAAAAATATATCTTCCAGAGAAGGCCTACTGCTCACTGCTCCTTCATTCTGACTCAAATGGGTTTTTATTTCTGTGTAGTTTTTTTCTAATTATTCTTTCACAAATGAAAGAATACACAAAAATAATTAACATCATAATTATAATTATTTTTTATAAATACAATATATAGAAAGGAAATTAAAGTGTAAAGGAACACATTTCCAAATGCTAACACTAAATTCCAAATGCTCAAATGAATATTTGCCTCTTTCATTATACAGCTGGTATGAAGATACAACACACTAAAAACAAAACTATACTTATTCATTAATCAATTATATTTAGAGCTGTTCAGTCAGGCAGAAGAAATAATAGAGTTGGATATAAGTGACAAATTGCTATTAGAGTATTAAATCACGTTTCATTTTTTTTCCATAACACATTTCTAAGAAAAATCAAAGTTGGATTATGTTTACATCAAAAATTTATTTGCTATCTATTTTTGTCTACTTTTAATTAAAAATATGAATTTTAAGATGCATGGTTAAGATTACCTCATCTTGAGTTTTAGCTGGTGATCTACTGCTTCCTGTGGTAGATCAAAAAGGTAGACCAAAAATCTCAGATATCTGTGCTAGAGAGCAGGAAAATACACACTGACTAATTGCACAGGAAAAAAAATATCTAAAAGGAACCATTTAATTAGCTAGTTTTTGAAAGATGGTGTGCCTAAAATGTCTGTTACATACTACATATGCAACTAATGAATATAGCAGTTGAACACTAGTAGTTGAGGGTTAACTAGTAGGAATTTTTAAAATGTATAGATTATACAAAACCCACATGTGATTTGATTTCCACCAGATGACTACACTTTCTGTCATTTCAGACTTCTTTGTGACTTTGGATTCAGAGAGGACCTGGAACACTGAAAATATTCCTTCTGTAAGTTATACTTCTGTGGAGTTAGATTTCTATCTTTAGAGAGTAGCAGGTTAGGAAACGGGACTTTGAAATTTGACCTCCATAGCTGATTCCTCACATATTCCTCCCTTGAAATTCTGTCTTATAGGAAAAGGAGTCAGATATCATCAGTAATTTAACTGACATCCTTCTGAATAACACCCATCCATTTTTCTCCTACCTGGACTTAAATATAGATAAGTTTCTTGGCATATGCATTATTAGTATATAGGTACGTGCTTAGCATGCATACAGAAACTCTTTTTACATTATTTTTTCATCATAATAAAAAGAAAAAAATACAGATTTTTTTTACTGTGGGTTGTTTTTAAACTTGCTAACTTATTTAAAAAGGGATGTTTGGAAAAAATAGTATCTACTCTTTTTTTGTCATATTTCTAATTAAACAATACTTTTTTTCCTTACGTTTCTTCTTAGGCTCAGAAGTATCACTAGAAAACGTGTATTTTTAAAATTATGAGGTTTTTTTTTTAACATGGCATTGCTTTAAATTACAATAGTAGATTTGAGACTCTAGGTACTAGCTTAATATAACAAATTCTTAGAACAAAATATACTTTTAAAGTTGCCATTTTTAAAATGTATAATTTTATTATTACTTTTGCTCTTCCTCTGCGTGTAACATATGAAAGTATGAATAAAGTGTGAATAATCAACACCAGTATCAAAGCTTCTGAACTGTATCAGCTACACTCCTGAAAATAATCTTTCTGTAATTGAAACCACGAACAGAGCAAAGATTAACAACCATGTGGCCACAAGCCTGGTATACTGCATAAGGCATTAGTGTGCCATTACATTAAATTACTTAGGCTTCTGATAAATATTTTTTGGCCCTTTTAGAATCAGTAAATAGCAAACACAGATAAGTCAGAGCATAACAGAAGGTAAAGAATCTTTTTCACTTAACAAAAATCAATAGAGAAAGCAGATAATTCCTGTGGTTTTGGAGAAATTCAGTAATATTCAGTACTTAATGACAATAAAATATTTCTTAGAAAACAATGATCCATTGCTCCTAAGTATTTAAGAATAAATTAAACTTCTCAATTTAAATATCTGTTTGTTCAAGTTAGTATCACATTTTAAATAACTCCTCAAATACTCCTTGGAGAAAGATAAGTGTATTGAATCATGAACCAGGGGAATACTCTTTTTTCCCTTTTGTCTGTTTAGGGAATTTAGAACAGCTTTTCTCCTAGTTTAGACATATCAGGAGCCAAACATTGGATAAAGAAACCCACCAGTGAGTTTCTATAATAATCAGAAATTCAAATTTCTCTTTCCAGGATGCAAACTGGCTTTTGGTTTTTTGAGGGAAAGGAAGATGGCTGTTTCCTCAGCAAAATAAGGTTAAAAGGTAATATAACCAGTAGAATAAATATGTATTTTTATCACAACATAACTAATGAATATCTCGTTTACCCACACGTTCTTGAAATCTCTGCAATAGTTTATTGTGAAAAAAACAAAAAAATGACTGGGAGAAAGAAAAAATGGCTTGGCTATCGAATCTTTATTTCATCTGATAAGTACTTGTCAGACTTATGCATGAAGGAGAGGATAGTGTGTTAGGAAAAAACAGATAAATCCATCTGACATAGTAGCAAAGCACAGAAATCAAAGTCTTCTAAAAATTGTTGCAAGAAATCCCCATTCTGAGAAAATCATTAATATAATGAAAAAAAAGTAATGCCAATTAATAGAATAAATGTTTTCCTCATTATGTCCCCAAACATAGTGAGAAAATGCTAGATTGAGCCTTGGGGAACAAAATTTATTATGAGCATGAAAAATGTTACAGTTCTGATGCAGTTTTTAAATGACAGCATAATATGTTATGGATCATTTGATTTTTTGTATGAAAACGCTATTCAGCGCCCAAAAAGGCATATGCTGCTAACGGCATGTGTTGCATTCCTTTCCTTATGACAGCTGGCAACTAGCAAATGCCAGTCAAAACACAAAATGTCAAGCAGAAATTTTTCCCAATAAATATATTAGTTTAGATAATAGCACATAAATAAACTTTACTGAAATGTTTCCATTATTCTTGGATGCAGTGTGCAAACGATCTACTATATTAACCCTTTAATAGTACCTAAAATATATAACTAAAAAAACTGGCAAATATATACCTTCCCTTGCATTAATTCCTATTCTTTGGATTAATATGATTTTAAAATGAATGCACCTCAAAGTTTCCTATCCAAGATATTTAAGTTGACAGGAGAATGTAAGCCTTTCTTTGCATAATTAAAAACTATTCTTATTTAATAAAAGATTATGACTCGCGTAGACTATTGCTACCAATATATGTTGCTTTTTTTGAATGCAGTGATAGTTAGTTTAACAACATTTTTACATAGTTCCCTTGTTGTTTGGCTGTTTTGTTGGAGCTTTTTTGTG
>VYZM01017383.1:100992-145903 GCA_013398915.1 Dromas ardeola | reverse complement strand
AAAAAAGTTGTTCACCTTTTTAGGGAAAGCTTCTTATCAAGTCACTTAATTAAAATTTCAAGTGATTTTCAAAATGGGTGGAGAGAAAGGCTGACTATTAAAAAGAGTAAATGATGTAGAATGCCACTGACTTAATTTACATACCATTCATGTACGTATACTCTTCACTTTAGGCACCCTGACTCATGCTGGTTAAAATTTTCAGTACCGACCACTGCTCAGAACTGAGCAACAGTTTCTGTGATTTTTTTTATCTGGTTTGAATTGAAACTGATTAACATGTTTTGAGAGTCTGTGAGAAATTTTCATGTCAATCAACGATATCTATACTAAACTATGCAAAATCTACAAGAATAGACTTAAATGAATGGTTTGGCTTCAAATCTCATCAGCAGAAATTTTTTCCAAGACGCATACAAAAACTAATAATTACATTAATAATTGCATAGGATAAGAAATCGTATTAATTTCTTTTTTTAAAAAAAATCATAGATTCAAAAGAGTGGAAAAATATAGGAATACACAGGCATCATCACATAGAGAAGCTAGCCTTGAGCACAATAAGCAACTTTCATATGTGATTGTGGCGGATTAACCCCAGTAGGCAGCTGAGTCCCACGCAACCTCTTGTTCACTCCTCCACAGCAGAATGGGGGAGGACAAAAGGAGAAAAAACTTGTGGGCTGAGATAAAGACAGGTTAATAAGTGAAGTAAAGCTGGTTCTGCAAGCAAAACAAAATAAGGTATTCATTTACTACTTCCTACCGGCAGGCAGACGTTTAGCCACTTCTCAGAAAACAAGACTTCATCACACATAACATTTACTTGAGGAGAAAAACCCATAACCCCAAACATTCCACCTTCCTCCTCCTTTTCCCTAGCTTTTATTGCTGAGCATGATGTCATATGATATGGTTGGAGTCAGTTGTCCTGGTTGTGTCCCCTGGCAACTTCTTGCACACCTTTGGTGCTGTGTAAGAACTGCTCAGCAATACCTAAAATAGTGGTGTGTTATCAGCACTCTTTTCGTTACAAATCCAAAACACAGCACCATACGGGCTCCATCCCAGACCCAGTACACCAGTGAAAGGACAAGAAGCAATAGACATAAACTAAAACACAGGAAACAGGGGAAATTGTTGCAGAGGTTGTGGAGTCTCCATCGATTGAGATGTTCAAACCCAATTGGGCAATATCCTGGGCAATCTGTTTTAAGTGACCTTACTTTAAGCAGAGAATTTGACTAGGCGAACTCAAGAAGATCTTTCCTACCTCAACTGCAGTAGGATTCTATGGTTCTACTGAGCAATACTTAGTGCAAGAGAAGAATGAATAAAAGGCAGTTAAATTATTTTAAAAACACATTTTCAAAATTTTATTTTAAAAAATTAAAATTTTAACACGATATTTTTGAATATAATTTCAAAATATAATAGTGCTTTAGAAGTGTGTTTGGTATGTGACATACCTGTAAATAACTACACCTAGCTTAATTATGTATAGGTTTGACTTCAAAGTATCATTTATTTTTAAAATCAAGCTGTTTGACTTGTGAAAGGAGAAAGTTTTTGTCCTTATATTTCAGAAATTTTTCTGTAGTTTTTTGTATTTATTAGATGAAGCCAATGTCTAGAAACAAATGACTAATACCTTAGGTAGAAAAGCATATTTAAGTGTGTACATATATAAAATATATTCGTAAGTCATTCTATTTTGTGAAAATTGTAAAAATGTGGGGTTTTTTCTAAATATTATGACACTGTTCTTTCAGAGTTTCATCTGACTGTGAAATGTTTCTTTTTGTAAAGCATCATTTATATACTACAATTAATAGAAAAATCATAGCTGTAACTGGTAAATTTTTCTATGTAAAAATGTGCAATAAGTAATGATTATCCCTTTTTGAGGGTACAATGATGTACCTTGTGGCTCATATCAATTGATTTGCACCTGCTTAGTTAAACATCAGTTAATCATTATGAAGTATAAGGTAAAAAAGCCCACCAAGCAACCCTGAATCCAACAAAACCAGCTAATAATTAATTCCTGATGTAATAGCTAGTACAACTAACAACAAAGTGTAAAGCAATACTCATGCCTGAATCTCAGTTCACTCTTCCTCTGTACTAGTATTTGAGGTTTGTTTCCTGTTTTAGATCTCTAAGAGCAATTTTTTTTTTTTTTTTTTTAATTTTTTGGTTAGTTTCCAGATTTCGGCATAGAACAAGGAAAGTCTGCTCAGGGAAAAACGATTCAAGTCTGTTTAAGAAACGAGTAGAACATTCAAGGAGAAAGAATGAAATTTCTAATTCTCTCTGCTGGAGAAGGAATAGCAACACCCAAAAGGCAAATCCCTGAACATTGACTACCAAGCCCATTCTAACTAAACTGTGACTCGAAGGGTTGAACTCGTTGCAGCTTAAAGCTCAAAATTTAGTTTCTAACTATATTAAAATTTAAAGAGGATTAATTTTGAGGAAAAAGGAGAATGTGTAATCAATTCATAAGAGTAAAGGCACAGAGGAAATTCTACCGGCATGCAGCTGTCCAGTTGCCCAGGAGCCCTACATTATCAGATGATCCAAGTGAAAGATTGAATATCTTTGGTTGTGTTTAAAGACAGCTATTCATCTATATTTGAATAATATTAAGTCCTGCAGGTAGTAAAAAATAGATTAATCATTAATGACAGTTATTAATGGTGACACTCAGAAAGTGGTTTTCAAGTGTTTTAATGAATTTACAGAAATGATCCAGGCAGTGCAAAAAAGGCCCAGAAACCTCTTATCCCTGCATCTGTAAAATCATTAGGCACTTACATTAATTTGATGCTCATACATTAATATTTAGAGGGCATGGGTGCCCAATCATGCATAAAAGCACCAAAATATGAGCAAATAAGTTTTATAATAATCCAAAAGAAAGGCTGACCAGTATAAAACCTCTGGTTGCTCATGTGAAAAAGTCCCTGCTGATATATTGAAGTGAAACTAATAGCACCTTTTTCGTAAAAAATTCACATTAAAAAAAAAAAATCATTAGGTTATATTAAGACACAGGAACAAGGTGGCCTTTGAAATAGAGAAGACTTGGATCTGTCAGGTAATGCAAGTTAAAATAAAGGGCTTGTAAACTAATCTTTCTCTTATCCAATGTTTCCTTACGGCTTGTTTACCATCAAGCAACTTTCAATCACTTTTGGGTTAGAAGTAACTTCAAAAAATTCTCACCAGGTCCCAGCAGAAATCTTTATTCCTTGTGTAAAGAACAGACTAATGAAATACTATGTGTTCCATTCATGTCCCCTGCATGGCTGCCTGTAACAATTTCTGTGAATTATCAGTGTGAACTGACTTCACCGTGAGCTAAAATGACCACCGTACTGAAAGAAAACATACCCTGGCTATGCTGAAGCCTGTCCTTACTGTTTGCCACATTCACGGTTGAGTCTTTCCTTAGAAATGCATCAGCGGAGCATTTCGGTTTCTGCACATGTTGCAGTTTCACTGCCTGCTGTGTCTTTTATCTGGCTGCCCTTGCTTCTCACACTCTAGAAGATTTCACTAGCTGAACACGCTCAGTTATTTTCAGGGAATATCTTTTCCTCCTGTGTTATGATTCTTATTATACAGTACAGAGCTGCTAAGACAAGACAAAGTCAGCCTTCATTTCTTTTGTCCAGAAACTCTTTTAAACAAAGTATACAGTATCCCTACAGTGAACTACTCACAAACAAAACAGGTAACATCTGTCATAACACACTGGAGCATGCTTAACACACATCAGCATCCCTGATACAATATAAGTCACAGCGGCCATAGACACTTTCCTTCGGAAAATGTAGCTGAACGAATGGTAAACATTCCTTTTATACTGAATCTGATCATTAGTCTACATACTTCAGTAGTGAGTAGGGAACTTGCATTCTAGGCTCCTGCAACCAAAGATTAACAAGGGAGTTTGACTTGTAGCACAGTGATAACACTGTAAAGGTATCAGAACTGGATTCTAACAAAGTAAACATTACAGAAGAGATTATGTCTGATTTGAACTGATGAGTCAATTTTGGAACATTAAGGGATCAAATCCCTAGAATGAGCACATGACATGAAGCAGAAAACTCAGGAAGAGATCACAGAAATTGACCTGTGATGGAGCACTTGAAATTTTCCAAGCAGAGGTCATCAGGTCCAGACAGAATCTGATGGAAAAATAAAAATAGTCTGACACAGAGGACAGGACTGAGAATAGAGAGCTGAGGGATAAAGGGAAGTGAACTAAAAATCATTCAGATGAGATACAAAAAACTTCGCACATTATGTTAGCTAGTGGATTATGTGATACATAGAAGAAGTCATGAGAATGTAATTAATTAAATAATATTGTAAGAAACTCCAAAAAGCAACAGAATGTGATGGCTTTCTTCCTAGTCATTTTATAAATGATAGTCTGTGATTGCTGAGTTAAACTTGGTTGGTGCTTAGATGGCTTCCACATGATAAGCACCTTTAATCTCATATGCTTTCAGCACACAGTCTGGCAGTGCGGTGAGCTTGTCGGCAGCCACCTCCTCCCTCTATCTTGAATGGATTACTGCTCAAGGGATGCTGTTTAAAATGGCTTGTTATTAAGGTATTTCAATCTTGTTTACTTAAAGTTAGGACATCAAAAGCTTTGGCACTAAACCAAGTGTGATCAGAAGTATCCTCAAAGTGTCTTTATGGGCAGATGTGCTGTGTTTTTTCTGTACATTATTTCACCATATAAGAATTACTTGGGCATTTATCTATCACTTACGTTGACCATGTACCCAGCCCATCACAGCTAGGCATTCATTATTAATGTCTTGATAGACATGCAGTCAACAGATCTTAAGAACTGGTCAGCTTGACACTTCATCTCACACAGAGAAGAGCACAGCAGAATGCATATAAAGTTTACAAAGGAGAATTATTTATTGGAGAAATAGACAATGCTGTAACATGAGATGAATATAGCACCTTCATAAAAGCAAATGGAGCAAAAGCAATTACTTTTAACTTGGACTCCTGTGCACAATTCAATGTATTGCCAGAAATACTGAAAAGCCACAGATTAGAGAAGGTAAATGGGCAAATCTTGGGGATTATAGTGATTAGCTTTTCTTCTTGCTAAAGGAATATACAGAATTGATGGGCTGAGAACGTGATTTCTCTAGGTGCTTGACAAAAGAATCTAAGAGTATTACCATGCAAAATTGCACAATGGATAAGAGGGCAAGTTTAAGAAAATGGAATTGAAGAGCCCAGTCCTGAGACTGTCGAGGCAACACAAAGGCAATTTGCTCCTAATGCCTTCAAGCACAGAATTCTTGTTAAGAAATGACCAAACCTTTGGAACAATAGCATGGGCTCTCAGAAAAACTGAATGTGTGTTTGCATGTTTTTATATAAATACAAAAAAAAAAAAAAAGTACTACTGTTTTATGAAACTGACCATGAGCATCTCTTACCAAAGGGGCAGGTAGAAGACTTAATACCTTTCCTGAAAATAGCTCTACTATTTTTAGCTAGTGGTTTGATCATTTGAAATGATATATTATATGTATTGTGGTAAAGTGGTTTTATGGACTGTTTTGAAATGAAAATGTGGATAAATGCTTAATTTTACAGCTCCTGTATATAGCAGAAGCTACTGATATGAAGACATGAATTGAGGCAAATCTCTGGCCAGCTCCTTATTCTAGAAAAATTAGTGAAGTGTTTGTTTTGCACCATTTAAAATAAGTGGTGGCATTTGCATTAATTTAAACTGCAGAAGGCAGAATCAAGCCTACTTAGCATATTTAAAGCATGCCATATTCTTTCAAAATCGTAATTTTATTGGCTATGTTCTTCTAATTTCCAGTATCTATTTGCTTCACTTTCTTTTTCATAGGCATTTGTTATTAACAAATTTAGGTAAAAAAATGGATCCAAGTCTTTTTTTTTTTAATTTATCTGATCTGAATTAATATTTATCTTAATAAGATGGGCAAAATCTATGCTATCTAGATAGATGTTGCAAAATATTCTCCCCAAACACATGCAATAAATTTACCCCTGTTCTGATACAAGCCATTCCTCCAGTGCTCGTCCCAAGTTAGGCTCAATGGTACCTCTTAAATATACATCATTGTAACTAACAGTCATTTCTTTAGTCTTAAATTTACCTGCATCTTGTATGGGAATTAGTGTTATTCCACTACTTTATTATATTGCATACAATTTAACAAGACATGCTAAATCATCAAGGCAGAATTATAGAAAATTGTATTCATATTAAATTTATGATTTTTTCATAATTAAACCCTGTTGCTTCAAATATATCACTGTTTTCCTCTGTCAAATATATCACTGTTTTCCTGAGTTTAGGTTGCCTTTGAAAATCATTTTGGAGAGCTGCGTTTCCTCTTTCAAAATCCGGATACGATAAAAAGTATTTTAAAATATGGATTAAAATGGAGTAGAACTTATATTTAAAAGATACAGTCTCGTATGGGAAAGAGAAAACAATGTTCTTGCACTAGTATTCTTTCACTGTATGGTTTCTGCACGAATAGAAAAATAAGGTATTGTTGAAGCTGCATTTCAGGGAGGCCTGGGTTCGTGGAACACTTTTCAGTTTCTGAATCCCATCCAACTACCATGTTCTTAGCTCCATCCAAAATTTACAGACATTCTTGGGGACAGTAAAGGTCAATAGACACTTAAATTTTTCACCAGTCATCCTTTACTTGTAGATACTGTCAGGTAGAAGCAAGGGCTGGCTGATCCTTGAGGAACGGCAAGCCATCAGCCAAGAGTCGCAGGAAGGCAGGCGGGGGCAGCAGCATCACCTGCAAGGAGCCAGGATGCTGAACCAGCAAGTCAAGGTCAAGCTAGAAGTCACATCAGATCAGGGTCAGTCATATATGAGACCACATGCAGACACAGCTGCAGTGCTAGTGATAAGAAACTGTCAAGGTGAGCATAAACATGTCAGTAGGTCATATGAAAGGCTTGGATTTTGAAAATTGTACTTCTTGTAGGAGTTACTTAATAATTTCACTGGTAACGTAAAAAGAGTGTGTAAAAGTTGAACACACTGATGACAGAAATTAAAAATTTTACTAAAGCAGAAAAGGATTATTATTGTGCTACTTTAAGAACTGAATGACCACAAAGATGAAGTAGTAGAAGTGGCAATAACTTTGACACTGGCAAGTTAAAGAAACTGAGGAAAAGGCAACAACAAAATAGCAGAATATATTCTAAGTACATTTTTGAAAACTAATTAGGGGCAAGAGGAAGGGATGAGAGGAGAACTATTTGTTTTCAAGGATAATGTGGGTACAAAAGCAAATGAGTGGAATGAGCTGCAGTGGAATTTACCCTGGAAAAGTTGTGTTTCTAAATGTCAGAGGAAGAAGGTCCAAGAACAGTAGCAGATGAAGAAAGACTAAATATTTTTTAAATAGATTTTGAACACTAACATTTGATAATCTGCAAGAGCAAGGGGCTCACAAAACCATTTCTATTCCTACATCACTATATTAACTTTATATATGTATAAATAAGTAATACATAACCTATAGATGCATATGTATTAGAACTTTTGTTTATAACTCATACTATATATCTCCTAGACGGCAATTTGTCATTTAACTGTTTATCACATTTTAATTATTTCATATATCTTGTTATATACCTTACAATAAAAGTCTGAGTGTTTTCATAGCATGCAAACTGAGTGTTTGCATTTTTCATATGCAAGTTAGAACTTTTGGTTTAAGTGAGGTTCGGATCTTATGGTAATGTTTATTTATGTCATTCGTAATTGGATGACTTATGCAATGAGTTCCTATGAATACAGATATTCAGTTGTACATGCAGATACTAAATTCTAAATCTGCCATTCATAGTATGAAATAGTATTTCTGATGAATTATACAATGCAAACAATTGTTGACTATGGTTTATCAGTCCAAAGAAAAGAAAAAGTACTTTTTGTGATTCTATCTAGTCACTCTTTTTATATTTCCACAGAGCTCTATGATGATTTTAGTATTTTATGCTAAAGCCAAATTTGGTCTTAGCTTCCCCATAGAAATGAAATCACAGCATTAAATCAATTTTGGCACTTAGCCAGGGCAGACTATTGGAATCTTCTGCTATTAATTCATAAGCCTGAATGACTCCAAAACCCGTTTTTCCATTTTAATTGAAATTAATTGCATAAAAGGTGTACCAATTTTCAGAAACAAAACACCCTTTGGAACAGAAGAAAAAATCATTCAGTACGTCTGAATCCTATTCAGTTGTGTGTGGTCACGTAGCATGTCTCTTTTTGCTTCAGTAAATGGTTATTCTGTAAGACATGGAGGAAAAGGAAAAATGTTTAAGGATCTTTGTCATTTCTCTTGTGCATCAATATTGTTCTGTCTCTTGTATTATTTATCCACCCCTTAATTGCTTTCAGCTCCCTAGACAGCAAGGTCCTGTGATAAACTATGTAAAATGTCTGGCATATATCTTTCCTCCCCAACACCCTCTTCCTGCTTATTAGTAGTTTTGAAGATTTATGGGTAGAACATCTGTCAGAAAGCAGTCAATGTTTGAGTTCTTGCATTAGTCAAAATTTGCATTTTTTCCATTGTGGGGTTGATACTGTATGACTGCATGACTTCAAAGACACTAAAATAAGGTAACTACTTATATAAATTAAGTGATGCAGTGTAATGCTTCTGCAAGCTATTTTAACAGCTGGAAGCCTCATTTTTGAGCCACTGTTACTAAAGAGACAGACATCTTATTTACTATTACTTTTTTTTTCATCTGAAAAAACCTGAGGTCTTTCTGCATTTCCTTGACATCCCCCAACGTCTGCTAAATAAAAATATGCAATCGTATTGCCTGACTTTTAGGTATTCCGATACCTAAAATATGAAAAGAAAAGAAGAAATACTTGTATTATTTTACACCCTGCTCAAGCATAGATTACTCTGTAGTGTATTATCCTGTTAAATTACATCATGTAATCTTTTTTTCACTTAGTTTGCCCCATCTTTAGCTTCTCTAATGTTGGCATTTTTTGCCAGTATACATAGTAGTTCTTAAAATTATGTGCCAAATTCCTAGTTGAATATGTAGATGAGTTGTCTGTCTGCCATAGCATTTTCCTCTAGGGTACCTTTGAATAAAACAAGCCAAAAATATCTTGTTCAATTTGGCTAGGGACAAATGGAACAAAAAGGAAGAGTTAAAATGTGCGTTTCCACTGACAATAGAAAGAAAATGAGAGACGTGCAGCCCAACACTTACTTTTGGGTATATATATTGGGAATACATCTTTAAAACACTGTGAAAGGCCTGCTTTAGTTACTTTGCAACGCAGAGTTTATTTTGATATAGGGTATGTAATGGTTACCATGATGCATGCCATTCTTACTGTAATAATGTTTAATTTAGTTGGAAGTTGTAATCAGTCTTTGGTAAGTTATGGTATCTCCTTCTAATACTTTTTCTCTAGGGTTACGGTGTTATGACAGAGTAATATTTGCCAATTCTTGACAAAACAAGTCATTAGAAATATTGAATTTGTGCCTCTCGTGTATCAAATTCCCAACTATATAAAACCCAACTAAGAAATGCACTCATTTAATATTATTATTGAGCATACTGCCAACACACAAGCTCTAATACCCAATAGTATTTCTATTTTCATGTTTTCTGTATTTATTCTCCTGAAGTATACCAGCCCTCACTTATTAAACTGGACAGCTAGTTGCTCTCTCATTTGTCCAGGACTGCCTAGAGGCCAACATAAAAAAGGTACACGGGAACAGCAGCAAGAGAGAGCCTGGTGAGATGCTAGAAGCATAGGAATCCAGCTGACTGGGGAAAAGGAGGTAAAAGAATTAATTTTGAAAAATAGACTATTTTAAAAAGATAAGAAAATAAAGAATCTGTATAGCAAGAGAATGAAGTCATATCCTCTAAGGACAAAGTGCTATATTGTGACAGAGACAGTATAATAAAGTCCAGTACAAAGTAAACCACTTGGATATTTTTCATAGGCTTTTTCTGCATCAAGTACTACTCAGTCTTTCAGCACAAACCAGACAAGCAGTCTGCATGACAAAGAGCAGCAGAAGTAACTGTACATTTTCCAAGCTTTTGATGATGGAGAAACAGAAAGCTCCAGTACTTTTTCCCCAGAAAAATGTTTTTGTTGAACATTGTATATGAACATTGTTTGTCTTCACGAAGAGCTGCCAGGTGAAGAAGGTTGTGTGGGGACATATATCCTCTGAGGAGCCCTGGCCGGCAAAGGATACGTGAGGGGAGGTTGTAGACTAATTAACCTGTATTCCTTCCTCATTGTACACAGGAAGAAAGTCATATTCATGCAGAAGAGCTTAAAAAGATAAAATGGCTGGAAAAAGAATGTCATAATGGAATGACAAGATGAGCTGTTAACTTGTCAATGTACCATAGAGCGTTCAGAGCGTTTAGACAGATCTAAAAAGGCTTTTGTATGCAGATATTAGTTCCCTCTGCCCACACTCCGGCTTGACCTGAGCTCCCAGCAGAACAGAGTAACTGCTATGTTATCACAATACAGAGTGCCAGCTAATGTACTTGTCTCTCATCAGGGATTACTAGATCATGTATGATAACATGCTGAGGAGAGCTACATAGTTCACCATCCAGCAAGAGCAAGGCAGAACAAGGTTTTATTTGCCTTTCAGAAAACCATATGGACATACCCTTAACAGATTTAAAAAAAAAAAAAAAAAACCAAACATTGATAAATCCCAACAATTTCTGAGGGGATCTGAGCACTGTTTGAAATTTCCAGGTTAAATGATCCGTACAAATTATTTTTTACCATGGTGACCTACTGTTAAGTTTTGACAGTTACATATCACTGCTTTCATACAAGGTTCAAGCCTGATATCAAATATATCCGTTCATTGGCTTTAAAAGTAGCTGGATATATTAATAAAAAAAGTACTTAAAGATTTGCTAGGAGTTTTTAGGACCTCCTGATAGAGCTTTAAAACCATATCCTGCTCTGTTTCTCATCATTAGTATTAGTATTAGTACCACACTCCTTATCTTCTTAACATATTAGAAAATATTTAAAAATTTCTGTTTATTTTTTGTGGATAACCATCAGGCTTTTTATGATTAGGAATGCCTGAGTTATAGGCTTCAGTGATAGCTAATTGGATTGTTCTTATTTCTTCCTTGATATTGTTGGCAGGGTATAAAAAGGAAGTGACTTTTTTGATCCATTATTATTAAATAGGATCTGAACATTTACACATTTATATTATTTAATTAAATAATGAAAATAAAAGCTGAGAGTAGAGGATTTGTACTTTGCAGAAATTGAAGGTAAATGAATAGACTCAGCAACAGACAACAAAGGGAAAACTGTTGCAGGGTGATTTTGTTAGTTCAAACAAGATTACATCTTGTCATCACTTAATCAAAAATTATCAGATGGAAACCAAGAGAGAATCAAAAGTTCAGGAAAGTTCCTAAAAAATTCTGAACTTAAATAAACAGAAAGTGTTCACGCACTGTAAGGGATTTGCTTGAATCATCCTGGCCCTTTCCACATTTCCAAGAGCTGAACTACCATTGAAAAAACTAATTGCCTTACGTAGAAGACAATAAGGAAGGACAGCATTTGTTTTATGCAATCTTCATATGCATGTCCATGTACATGACATGCACAGCTGAGCTGGATCACTCCCATCTTACCTTCATTCAAGAAGCTAATGATCTCATTCTTATCCAAAGCCTATAAAAATAAAAATCCATGGACTAATGAACAGAGATCTGTGAGATGGCTGTCGTTGGCACACATCCCCTAAACAGCTTTATGTGCTCGATCTCCAATGGCCTGAGGAATGCTCTTTGCATGCACAGATCACCTCCTGCACAGGAAACTGTATTAATATGCAGAAACTGTGCCAGGGGGATGGCCCTTCTCCTTTATTAATTTAAACATTTTAATATTCTCTATATGCAAAACATAATTAGAATTAATGGACTTTAGTGCAAATGCAGTGCCTGAAGCTAGCTAGTGCATCTATCTTCTGCATATGATAAACATGAATTTTGAATGCCTTACCACCAGCAAGGCTGGAAGCTCAGCTCAGTCTGCCGATGTAGTTTGTGTCCAGATAAAGATCATATCAACTGACAGACAGAGGGAATTATCATCCTTTTGATGAGATAAGCAATTGGTCCTCCAGGGAGGAAGTAAAACATGAGTGAGTTGCACTGATTTTTAAACAAGATCTCATTATTAATCTATAAAGACATTGTAGCTGGGCTACAGTAACATATATCAGACAGAGAATGAATGTCAGATTTTAGTCTATTGTGTCCAAACTGTTGATAGTTTCCTTGTGAAGAATTACATTCCACATGTGACAGAGGAGGAAACAGAATTTACATGCTGTCTGGTATTTCACATTCACCTGAGAAACAAAAAACTATCAAAGAAAATAAAGAAATTCACAAAATATTTTATTTGAAAGTAACTGTGACAAAATGTGGCAAACAGATGCAGAAATTCAGGATGTTCTTGATACAAATTTTGAGAAATTACAGTCACAATTAATAAAAAGCCAGAACAATGCATGTACTGTTTTTACTGTTTTCTCAGAACTGGAAATAACTGTAAAGTATAAGATTTTGTGTTGTGCCAGTAGTACAACCTGAGAACGAATGAAGCAATCTTGAATTTCTTATGGTTACTTGCTTTCCCAAATGGGTTCTATAATGGGATTTGTGGGAAAAAAACATCAAAGCACAGGCCTGAATCCAAGATCTATTCCCAAATACTTTAATCTACTATAAACTCTTCCTTTCCTGATGTTGTGAGTTAACCCCAGTAGGAAGCTCAGTCCCACACAGCCACTTGCACATTCCCCCTCAGTAGGATGGGGAAAAGAATTAGAAGTGCAAAAGTGTGAAAACTTGTGCGTTGAGATAAAGACAGTACTCATCTGGAGTACTGCATCCAGCTCTGGGGCTCCCAACATAAGTAGGACCTGGATCTGTTGGAGTGAGTCCAGAGGAGGGCCACAAAAATGATCAGAGGGATTGAACACCCCTCCTATGAGGGCACACTGAGAGAGTTAGCGTTATTCAGCCTAGAGAAGAGAAGGTTCAGGGAAAACCTTATTGTGACCTTTCAGTTACTAAAGGGAGCTTGTAAGAAAGATGGAGACAAATGTTTTAGCAGGGGCTAATGGTTGCAATAGGACAAGGGGTAATGGCTTTAAACTAAAAGAGGGTAGATTTAGACTAGATATAAGGAGGAAATTTTTTATTATGAGGGTAGTGAAACACTGGAACTGGTTGCCCAGAGAGGTGGTAGATGCCCCATCCCTGGAAACATTCAAGGTCACATTGAATAGGGCTTCGAGGAACCTGATCTAGTTGAAGATGTCCCTGCTCATTGCAGTGTGGTTGGACTAGGTGACTTTTAAAGGTTCCTACCAACCCAAACTACTCTATGATTCTATGATTCCAAACAGCTTCGTTCAGAATTTTTCTTTCCCCTTTCTCATCATTGTCCCTAGGTTTTATTGATGAGGATGATGTCATATAATATGGAATATTTCTTTGGTTAATTTGTGTCAGTTTGTCATACAGAAACCCGCATAACATATAATATTCAGTATCTTTCAGATACCCTATACATGACTTACATTCTTTCCTTGTACGTGCCTTCAAAACAATCCTATTTCTTCCTGTAATTACAGTTTTGGCATTCCAGTTACTGATCCTTCTGTATGGTTTTGTCATCAAATCTTTAATAAGCACACTCATGAATTTATTTTATGTCAATAGCAAACACCTACATTGATATTTCCGTAACTAAATCCAGGCTAGAAACATGCTCAGTGTAGTAGTGATTTTAAGAAATAACACTACTTTCCTCTAAAGTTACTGGGGTAGTGAAATTCAAATTCTCCCAGATTTTAGAAAACATATTTTACTGATACCTTTTAAACAACTGTCAACTGGCCCAGAAAGATATGCAGAGCAGACAAGTAAATAATACCACTGAGCATTTGCTTATGTGTACTTGCTAAGCCTTATACACTCCAGAGACAATATGTGACTGAAAAGGATTTATCAGCAAGATAGAAATTCCGGACTGGTCAGGGTTCAAGGTAGAAACTTGGTGTCTGTTCGCAACTCAGATTGTTAAATGAAGTATAATAATGGTCCTTGTAAAAACCAAGGAAGCCAAAGTTGAATAAGAAGACAGGATCTTTGCTGTAAAAACTGCTTAATGTTGCTTGTCAAGAGAGAAACCTTTAGCTCTGTAGTAGTAAACTGTTATTGTCAATTCTAGAATGATAACTCTTTCACATATCTATCCCTATTTGATATATGATAATAACCATATGAATTGAAAATATAACAGAACAACCATTATACCTGTAAGTCAAAGAAATAAAAGAATAACTGACACAAAAGTAATAAGAAACGATGTCTCAGAGATATGGGAAGAGTGGGAAGACCTTACACAAAGATCTGTGACTTTATCAGGTTGAGAATTATCTAAAAAAAATTGATATAGTACATTTTAATTATAATTCTTCAGTTATGCAGTCAATTTGGGGAGGCTGTCCAATATTTCTTTCCTTCCTTTTCTACCAAAGTCATTGTTACTGGTAGCCCATCATTTTGTCCAAATAGAGGACGTACAAGAGTTTGTGTTCTTGCTAACCTAAAAGCTTTGAGTTCCTTCCCTATTTCTCAGCTTCTGTAGGTAATATTTTCAATGACAATTCAATTTTCAGTATTGCTCAGGCTTGCACTTGTTCTCACAGGATGAAATCTTTCATAAAACATCTGTTACCAGAAAGTACCATCTACAGTAAGCTTGGATACTTGCCAATTTTCCAGAAAGTTATCTGTTGCACTGTCTAAAATATTAAATTTCCCACTTGACTAAGTGAAAAAAACTCATTACTCAGTATAATAATTTTGTGGATAATTAGTAACTCTCCCTATAATTCATTCTCCTCCTTGCATTGTTAATGTTGCCAGCTATAACACCTACTGCAATAGATTATAATCTTGAGGACAGGTTTTGGATCTGATTTAAATTTTCTGCATCCTGATGATTAAGTGAACCCTTTTACAAGATTCTAAATATTTTTCAGGTAGAAATAAAAATGCATTTATAATCTCAGGTGGCAGATTCCTGGATCTTTCCCTGTTTCACCTTCAATTCTTTTCAATAACCACACTCAGCTTTGAACCTTAAAAGGTGCTTTCCCAGATGATCAATCCAGATCCAAGTTTAGCTCTGATGACACTTTTTCTTGCTCACATCCATGGCCAGTCAACACGGAGTTGCTCCATCTTTGGAACCAGTCTGATTTTGGCTTATTCTGTGGCCACAACGTTCTGTCTGTATTTCAGCAACTGTTATCTTTTCCTATGCTACTGATGTTAGTGAAGGAAAGGCCATCAGTCTCCTTCCCAAAATAAGATCGTAACCTATCCTTCCAGCAGGAACATTTGAATTGAGTCAAATGGCATCACCATCCTATCTTGAATGAATTCCCATTCTGAACATTAGAAATGCCTCAGAAATACAAGTTCTGTGACATTGGCATAGCTGGAAATGTCTTATTCTGAGATATTTCCAAGTATTGAATATTTAGCTAGAAAAAAAGAATACTCATAAATACAGACAAGGAACTGTGACAGTAGGTGGCTTTGTATTGTTTTATCTGGAAAATGCTCTGTAATACCATCTCTCTTTTTTATACCTGTTTTATTTATTGTTCTCTTTGACATTCAGAGAGCTCAAGCATTTAATTTTTTGTACTTTGCATTAGAGACGACTAAATTCCAGATGCTTAAATCATTTCTTTCTAAACTTCTTATTGCACTGAATGGATCCCACCTTCTCAATAATGATTATATCATAGAGTTTCATTCCTGGTCTCACATACGATTGACTAACTTTCTTTGCACATTCAGATATATTTCAATGCAGTAACTGTTTTGTATATCTCCTCTATTGCTCATCTTTATTTCTGAAAGCAGTATCAGCCATGCAGACAGGAAAGATCTGTTTTATTCTTATCTCCTTTGATCCAGTAAGCCTGCATGATCCCCAGTGCATGTCTGTCAATCACCACGTCGAAATCTAGAATCCCATCTTTTCCATTGAACGGAGGTTATTGCACTAACTGACGATTTGCACAGAACTCAGTATGACTTTTTTATTTTAATTAGACTTTGATAATAAATTGAGGAAGAAGGCAGCAGACTGATAGCTGCAAAATATCCACTCTGAGGGCACCATTCCAGCTATGAAATTCAGGATTTTTAAATTCATGAAAAGTAATAATTCCCCAGCTTTTCTTATGAGCTTCCTAATTGGTTCATAACCCTGCTGTAACAGTAACTTGTGATCTAATATCCTGTTTAGGCATTGCAGACATGAGAACGAGGTCTCATAATTTTCATTAGTTTGTAGCACTTCTCACTTACCACCCCACCTGCAGCAAATAGACCTATATTCTCCTGAATAAACCCGTGCTGCAAATGAAATTGTATCTTAGTGTCGCACTGCCTGCAAACACAATCTTAATAAAGTAGCTAAGATTAACTAGGATATGCACAATGCCAAAATGCACAGCAGATATAAGCTCTAACATTTTCTGGTGTTGTTGGCAGACAGAACTCTGCCCCTTAAGCTCAAAAGCAGTTCTTCCTTAAGCTATTCAAAACTCATTTTTGCCAGCAGTCTCTACCTGTCCATAGAATATTAGAGAATATATGTTACATTTTTAAGGAAGTGATATTAAGCAATTTAAATTCAAGATGCTATAGGAGATATTGTAAGCAGTAGATGGCCAAACCTGTAGACCCTTTAATGACGAGCTCCCAATTTTTTTCTAGTGCTTTGACTCCTTCAAATGATTTATTTTAAATAGGGACAACTGGTCTTCACAAAACCCCCGCTGTTGTTGAAGGTCAAAACCAAGAATAATTATTATTAATAATCAATTTAGATAATAAAATACAAGATATTTTTTTTCTCCTGGGAACCTGTCAATGAAAAGCACGATCACTGTTCACATTGACCTGTTCAGCCTTACTCCATAATGACCTTGAATCATTATAATCAATACAAACTAAAAATAATTAATGACTTTAAGCAACCAAATATAATTGGCTGTATGGTTTTAGACAGAGAGAGGCATGAAAAAAATTCTGTTGAAAATAACTTCCATATACTCAAAAAAAATTTATTTCAGATCTCTTACTTTATAAAACTATTCCTTAGTTCTCTATGCGTACACTTTCATTAAAATAGTCTCCAAACACAATGTCTTTTCTAGAACAGCAGCACAAAGTTAGTATTTTGCGTTTTTCCCCATTTCTTCTGTTTGTGCTATCTATTGAACTCTTCACAAAAACTGCAGTGAATCTAGAGCACATAATATTCATCTTTTTACAGACCACTTATCCTTTTTTTCAGAGTTTTCACACACCCCTTTTCCATTTTTTCTCCATGATATACAGGCAGATTTAGAGAGTCTTGTAACTGCAAATATAATACATCCTCTTAATTAGTCTGAAAGAAATTGGTCTTTTAAGGGAATTTGAGAAAAACAGATTTCTCTCAGTACAACTAATTAAACAATAATAATTTTGGAGCTTCTTTTTTACATACCATAAATTTGTGAGTCTCTACATAAACTAGAAAATATGCATATATAATTAAAAGATTAGATAAACATATAGATTGTTGTTACCTTAGGCAATCTGTTAAGAAACAATATTATTAAGTATTAATCAGAGAAGGCTTCTTTATATACTCTAAGATCAAAATATAAAATAAAATTTTATCCTTGATGAAAAGTAAGTAATTTTACATATGATAGAAAGTTAGCTGTCTTCAGGCTGAAAAGACTGAAAAAGAAAGAATAATGCAAAGAATAACTTAACTAGAGAACTTTTTCAACTATAGAGCTTGAGAAATATAATTAATACTGGTTAATAATCCTCATGAGGATCTTCTTTTTTGTTTTATATATTTCTTACACAACAATTTTCAGGAAAATCCTACTTTCAGTCTGCAATTATGGAAAAGGTCACTGAGAGCAAATGTCTTTCCAATAACTTCCTACAAGCACAGACTATAAACTGTTGGGGTTTTTTAAGGGTGATAAAAAACGAAAAAAAACCCAAACACAAAACCAATATCAAAGATAATTGATGGGCAAAATTTCTGTTTTGTTCAAAATTAATACGAGTGAAGAGTGTGCTGCTGTGGCAAAGCAAGCCCACAGGATGCTGGGTTGTCTCTACAAGGGCATCACCAGCAGAGATAAAGAAGTCATTATCCCACTCTGCTCAGCGCTTGTCAGGCCACACCTGGAACGCTGTGTTCAGTTTTGGTCCCCGCTATATAAAAAAGATGTGGACAGGCTGGAGAGGGGCCAGAGAAGGGCCACCAAGATGATCAAAGGACAGAGGAGCCTGCCATATGGGGAAAGGCTGATAGAATGGGGTTTGTTCAGACTTGAGAAAAGGAGGCTTAGGCGAGACCTGATCACCATGTTCCAGTATTTCAAGGGTGGCTACAAAGATGGACTCTCCCTATTTACAAGGAGTCACATGGAAAAGATGAGGGGTAATGGGTACAAGTTACTCTTGGGGAGATTCTGATTTGACAGAAGAAAAAAATTTTCCCCATGAGAACAATCAGCCATTGGAATAATCTCCCCAGGGAAGTGGTGGATTCCCCAGCATTGGACACTTTTAAGATTCATCTGGACAGGGTGCTGGGCCATCTCGTCTAGACTGTGCTTTTTCCAAGAAAGGTTGGACCAGGTAATCCCTGAGGTCCCTTCCAATCTGTTATTCTGTGAGTCTATGATTCTATGAAATCAGTGGCAGAATACTACTACATATATTACAGCCATGACTTCACACTTATGATTTGTTTGGTGCATAATATTATTAAATTATGATCAGATTCACGTCAGATCTAATTGCCTTTAATGATGTTTCTGCAGAGATTTTTTTATTATAGGTACTAAAAGAATGAGGTAGAAAAATAGTTATAAGAAACATCTGTATGCCATTTAAAGCCAAAACCCCCCATTTATTTTAGTGTGTAAGTTCTCATTTAGGAAACAACTGCTATTCCATAGTTTGTGTATGTTTGGTTGTTTTTTGTTTGTTTTGTTTTGGTGTTTTTTTTTAAATAGATGCTCTGTATAAAATCCACGCAATTATTAAATTATAATCGGTGTCAGAAATTATTGCATAATAAATAATACATAATATACTTCCTTTAAACATCTATTTGAAGCATTTAGAAGGAACTTTAGTTCTTCCAGTTATTGTTTTTAACATGTCTGTGTAAATGATGAATTATAAAAAAGAATTATGATGGAGTTGTAGAACATCTGGTAAGTTTTTGAGTGACAGATGATACACTTCCAATGGATGTTTATCTTATTTTCAAATGTCAACAGCAACATCTAAAATGATAATATTTTAAGGAAGTTTAATTTTCATATATGTTCATTTCTAAAAGCTTTACAAAATCAGTATTGCAGATTTTTTTTGAAATTATTTTTTAAACCATTTTCATTATTCATACAGTTTTGCTACCTGCAAACTTTTCAGAAGGAATTAATTCTTGGTTTTATTTTGAATCTTCTTATGAGATTTTTTGGTATAACCTACATATGAATCGCCATAGACATTTTTGTACCTACATTTCGATGTGGTAAGGGCCAGAGTACATCTCATTGGCTTGTTTGAACCAAGTGAGTGATTTTCCAAATAACGAGAAACATACATGCATAAATGTGAATATTATAGATCTAAGTCATTTAAAAATCATATACACAGATTATAGTTTATTACACATGGGTATTAATGCATCAAGCAGATTATCTCATTTCTTCACTTGTTAGTTGTGTGATTCATAAGTGGCAATGGAAAACAAGTATTCTACAAATGAACCCATTGTTCCATCCTTTCCCCTCATCACTTCAAACACTGTTGATTAAATAAGTTGTTTTGGAAATCATAAGCAATGTTAGTAAAATTTAGACATGTAATTGCAAACTGTTGGAATAAACTGAAGAGCTAAGTTCTAACCAAACACAGTCCTACTCTAATTACAAAGCACAGGGAAGGATGTATTGCAGATATCGTTAGATGAATAGAACTGTGTGCATGCACATACACACAAAACAATCTGTAAAGGGATCTATCTTACCTTATGACAATATAACAGTAGCTATAGGATACAGCTGGCAGATGGAAATTTAAAATCCTATATCATCTACTGCAGGAATCACCTATAATTCTTCAGCACTATAGCATAGCAGGAATTGCTTCAGTGTGATTTGGATGAAAAAAAAAAAAAACGAAGAGAATGGAATGAAAGATGCCCAGGAGTAGTGCTTTAATCATCTGTATGTGTTTGGGATGTATTATTAAAGAGCACACTGGATTTTTCTTTCTGATTCTTAAGAAGGTAAATTATCAGGTGACTTTTTTTACTCTGAAGTAGAATACTACAGATCTTACAGACTATCTACAGATGATTATCTAAGCAGGTCTGAACTTTTTGGGTTATTACATCTCTAATAGTCAAAATAACTCCTTAGCAGCTACATTCTTTTTCTCATAAGCAACTTTTTCATCCATTTGAAAATTGGATACAGTTCTCCTCCTCCTCCTCCTTGATCAAGCCATTTTAGTAGCTGAAGAAAATGTGTTTAAGTTCTTTACAATCATTGGCTGTAAACTGCCTGATATAAATTCCCAAGTATTTACAGTGGATCTTGCTTGATAATGTAATATCTTTTTGTCTTTTTCAACTGATTCTAGCCTTTGTACTTCAAAACTACTCAATAACCAGATCAAAATTAAGTGTCAGTAAATCACTATTAAAGGTTCACATCCACCACAGCGGAGATAAGAAAATATGTTCACAGGATGCTATCTTTTTCCATACCAAACTTTCATGCATCTTCCTTCATCCATTCATTCTCCTGCATCCTATACAAGCAATAATGAATAAGAGCTTTCTTTACATCAGCCAATTATTGCTTTTATTTGCAAAGATATTTATGATGTTCTACTAGATTTCTCCAGTAAAAGAGGGTTGATATGAATCATGAATTTGGTTTTTATTGCTTATTTTCACCTATTTAATAATTACTTGAAGCAACTGATATACTGTGTCACCAAGTAATAGCTGTTTTACATTCCACGTTTAATCACTCTGTTTTTACAAAAATAAGTTAACATAACGTAGACAGAGAAAAAAAAAGAAAAGGTCAGGATCCTAATGACATTTCAATGGCACTTTCGAAGATGGAAGAAATAATACTTTGTGAAAGGAGCCAAATTTAGGTGACTTTGCCAATAGTATGTCAAAAGAATTTGTGAAGACAATTACATCTAATATAGTAGAATCCTTTGAAGTGTGAAGTTGTTCTTTTTAATATATTGCTTCAGTCTATTAGTTTTGACTGTGGCAGAGCATTTGGAAGTAATTTTAAAGATACCAGGTGGGGGGATAAGCAGGGAACTCTATATCTGACTAAATAGGTCAAATGACAAAAGGAACAGATGATGGAGTTTGAAATAATTTCTAAAATGGGTTCTGTAGCTGTTTGAAATATCAGGTTTTCTCTGCACATTTAAAGACACACTGACAAATACTGCTCTGACTTCTATCTATCTCATTCAACGCAAAGACATGAATAAAATTACAGAGTATAAAAAATGAGATGGAATTTGTCCCTGTCTTTGTTTGCATTCTGACACCTTTTTTTTTCCTTTACCAAAAAACCTCAGTGGCTACATTTGAGCATAATAACATTTCAATAACACTGAAAGTGTGTACTTTAAACTAAGGTGTAATTTATGGCACATTTTAGAGAACAGCTACTGAGACCTGGGCACAGTTCCAGTGCTGACACTGCAGTGCAATTGAAAGACATTGAACTGTCACAGATGTTGTTTCTTTTCTACTAGTAACTAGTAGAAGATCTTTTAACTTCCAAGAAACTTCTTCAAGCGGTTAAGAGAGGTGTCCTAACAAGATTCTGTTTCTTAATAAAGCAGATTGTTCCGCTTCAAGGCATGTGATGGGCTATTTTTGAGCATTTAATGACTGTAGCACTTGGCATTGCAATTACATGCGATACTGTACCTAATCCATTGCCTCATGCAGCATGAAAGTTTCTTTATACCTACAGTAAAACAAAACTTATCCTACTGTAGATAACTTTCAGTAATAATTCATAGCCTATCACAGCTAGGCATTCTTGTTATGGCATTATAAATCACAGAATCATAAAATGGTTTGAGTTGGAAGGGACTTTAAAGAACATCTACTTCCAACCCCCCTGTCATGGGCAGGGACACCTCCCACTAGACCAGGCTGTTCAAAGCCCCATCCAGCCTGGCCTTGAACACTTCCAGGGATGGGGCATCCACAACTTCTCTGGGAAACCTGTTCCAGTGTCTCACCACCCCCACAGTAATGAATTTCTTCCTAATATCTCACCTAAATTTCCCCTCTTTCAGTTTGAAACCGTTACCCCTCGTCCTATCGCTCCACTCCCTGATAAAGAGTCCCTCCCCATCCTTCCTGTAGGCCCCCTTTAGGTACTGGAAGGCTGCTATAAGGTCTCCCCAGAGCCTTCTTTTCTCCAGGCTGAAGAACCCCAAATCTCTCAGCCTGTCCTCATAGCAGAGGTGCTCCAGCCCTCTGATCATCTTCGTGGTCCTCCTCTGGAGTCGCTCCAACAGGTCTACGTCCTTCTTATGATGGGGGCCCCAGAGATGAACACACTACTCCAGTATGAATCTGTATTTATTTCATTATCTCTACAAAACTACAGATAAATTAAGAAAAAAACAGGATGAAAGGAACAGTTTATTTGATGGATGTCAAAAATGGCTCTATAAAGAACAAACCCAAAATTAAAAGTTTTAAAAGCACTTATCAAAACTGACAGGAACTTATCACAGATTTCCTTTTTTCTTTAGTGTACCTTGGGTATATTGCAGTATTTGATAATGTTAGCACTGGCTTAACAATGACAGAAAAATATATATAGACATAAAGAGTAATTTATATATGATTCATTCACTTTATGCTATTAATATTCATTAATATTTAGATAATACTAATGTTCATGACAGTACTTGATAATTTCAACTATCTCAAGTATGTTTCATAGAAGAATGGAAGTGTTCAAAATACTCAATGTCTGACATGATATAGAATTAATTTTCCAACAAATAAAAGTTTTGTTGTCCCACTTGGCTCTGTGCTATGACGAACTGTTACTTGAACTGAAGAACCTACATAGTTTGCTCTGAAAATGAGTCAATCAAATCATTCAACAACCTTTATAAATAATAAACACACAGAAATTCAGAAACACATAGTCAGTTACTGCTAAAAACCACTTCTATTTCTGAAGTATTTTGTTTGATAAATATCAATCTACCAGCATTATTGTTCTTCCTGAGGGAAAAGAAAGATGAGAAATATTACGATGGTAAGTGTAGCCATATTAAATGCAGTATGGAACGTAGGCAAGCAGCGGGGTTTTCACAGAATGGTTAGCCAAATGCTAAAGGGAGAAAGAGTATTACCCACACTGCATTACCCTGAGTCAGAGCCACAGCACCAGCGCCTTGGCCAAAAGCAGCACCCACAGACAGGGAGTTGGCCCTGGCAGGAACATCCCCACAGGGTGCCCAGGAGGCCCTCTTACCATGGCCACCAGCAGGATAGGGCTGCCCTCAGCCATGCTGGTATTGAGCTGGGCCACAGCCCTGGCAGCCAAACCCCCATGTGTACGTGCTTAGGAACCTTTCAACATGTTTGGAGGTTTCGTCCTACACACTCCTAGGAGAGTATATTATTCTCCAGCATAGCATTCAATTACATGTGTATTTTTGAACATGCACCACTTCATTGATTTCTTCTCTTGAATCATTTACATAATTAAGAATTCTGTGATCAAATGCTATGAAGGATTAGAATTATGCAATCAGAATACACTAAGGAATTATATTAGTTAAATTTTAAAATTAAAACATCTCACAGCTGTATTTTTCTCAAGGTAAACATTCCCATTTATCATAGATCATAAAATCATAGAATGGTTTGGGTTGGAAGGGACATTTTAAAGATGATCTAGTCCAAGCCCTCTGCCATGGGCAGGAATGTTTTCCACTAGATCAGGTTACTCAGAGCCCTATCCAGCTTGACCTTGAACACTTCCAGGGATAAGGCATCCACAGCTTCTCTGGGCAACCTGGTCCAGGCTCTCACCACACTCACAGCAATGAATTTGTTCCTTACATCTAATCTAAATCTACACTTTGCCCCTTGTCCTGTCACAACAGGCCATGACAAAATGTCTCTGTCCTTTTTATGTATTGAAAGGATGCAATAAGTTCTCCCCTGAGCCTTCTCTTCTCCACGCTAAACAACCCCAACTCTGTCAGCCTTTCTTCATAGGTGAGGTGTTCCAGCCCTCTGATCATTCTTGTGGCCCTCCTCTGAACCCGCTCTAACAGATCCACATCTTTCTTCTCCGGGGGCCCCCAGAGCTGGACGCAGTACTCCAGATGGTGTCTCACCAGAGTGGAGCAGAGGCACAGAATCAGCTCCCTTGACCTGCTGGCCACGTCTCTTTTGATGCAGCCCAGGATACGATTAGCATTATGGGCTGCAAGTGGACATTGCCAGCTCAGATCCAATTTTTTGTCCCCCAGTATCCCCAAATCCTTCTCTCTGGGACTGCTGTCAATCTATTCATCCCCAAGCCTGTATTGATACTGGTGATTTTCCCCACACAGGTGCAAGATCTTGCACTGGACTTGTTGAACTTCATGAAGTTAAAGGAAATTAAGAAAGGAATGGCAATATTAGAGGGTTTTTTTTTTTCTTACCTCTGTTTTTGATTTTGAATTTCAAAACTTAGGCTATGTACATTATAGGCATTGCTGATCCTTGCATATTTTAAGACTTTGAATACCAACTTACAATCACTTTAAACCACGTGGTTATGATACACTATTTCCTAATACAAAGCTCTAGAGAGATGTTTGAATTGCATGTTACTTCAAGGCCAACACACAGTTGCAGTCTAAAAGCTCCATCGTTGCCACTCTGATCAGTCAGTAGTGTCATCAGAAAGCAAGAATAAAACCGTTGCAAATATTCCAACAAAATAATGTTGGATGGTTTCCAGAAAGTATTTTCCAAAAGACATTAGTTACTCCATCTCCTTCTGGACTGGTGGTTACCCAGAGAATACCCTAAACTCTGTATGACTTTAGCTAGCGATTCACTGTTCAGTATTATCTGTGCCTCACTGCATCATGGATTGTCCTTGGTATCTGATAGAAAACAACCAGAAATACAACGATTTTGTTATAGATTCCTGTGCCAAGTTTGTCTGCCTTCAGCTACGTGAGAGGGTTGGCATAAGACTATATTTCTATCCCATGTAGATTTAGAGTAGGATTGCATGACTCCCAATGTTTTCTGCATATCATGCCTTGGGTAATGAAAGAGTTATCTCAGGATTTAAAATGATAACACATCAATCACTGACCACCTGAGTAATAGGAAATAATGTAAGAGAAAGATTTAAAGTGATGAGGTGGACGTAACTGGAAAGAAGTCTAAAATAATACCAGTTATATTCATGAAATGAGATAGAGCTTGATTGACTGTTTGCAAGAAAGTACTGGAATCCTGAACCCACTCTCATTTTAAGAGACACTGGATTTTACGAGTGGACTGTTGGAAGGTAGATATTCAAATAATTGTTGCCTTTATTTTGGGCATTTTTGTCATAGTGAATGAGTATTTTTACCCAAATGATGAGTCAGGAATAAAAGTTACATATTTAAACTGATGAACTTTATGGCAATCAACATAATAGCTTTGTACTGGAACTGTATCAGAAGTAAATTGCTCTCATGATTCTCTCTGAACCAAATCCAAGAACAAATTCATTTTCTGTTGTGTTCCAAAAAATCCGGCCCTCTGCGGGGTACAGTACAGAGTGTAAAATTGCATAGTGGGTTTTGCACATTTTCTTTTTTTAGACAGTGATTTAGAAAATTGATTTTTTTCCTTCATTCTCGCTCCTTACCTCTTATGTTGTCTTTTAATTTCTCAAGTTGTATTTTCTCTGCTTTCTCATATTACAGACCAAATGATTCTGTGGTCATTGAAAAAAGCAACATATTTCACAGGTTTCTCTAATTTTCTTGTTTTTATAGGGTGTATATATATATTTTAAGAGTAACAGTTTCACCACTAATCCTGAAGTTATTTTAAATAACAAGACTCAGTGTATAGACATTACTTAAAAATTTTTGCTTAATTAAAAGCATTCAAGTGAAAAAAAATACATGTTATAAATTTATAGAGTGCTTTTGATGACAGCAAAGGTAAAATTATTATGATCAACTGGAGGGTATGAAATCAAATTCAGGTAAAGCAAACTCATCAGCCAGTTTAGAATATAAAATCAAGAAATCAAAAATAAAAGAAATCAACTTATGTTCTAGATGACAAGGAATCAAATGCATTTCTTTGAAGTATATTGTATCTATTGGTCATAATTTCAAAAAATTGATAATTTTTCTCATCTGTACTTTCCAATGTGGTAAATGTGCAAATGAGAGACATACCTTCAGACAATCTAGCTGTGACAGAATCAAAAGAATACTTCTGGTAAATTTACTTCTGTGAAAGCTCCGGAAACACCACTTTCAATAGGTAAGTTTGTTCCCTTCTTGCTCCCAATAACATTGTTTTTTTTTTTTGTATGGACGCTTTTCATTGATGTCTTCTGCTTTTCCTAATGTCTTTTCCTTTGATGTCTTTTCATTTTCCTAATGTCTTTTCATTGATGTCTTCTGCTTTTCCTAATGTCTTTTCCTTTTCCTAAAACCAAAAGGTTTTAGGCACAGTAGGTAATCATTTTAGAGCTCTATGCTTTGTTAATCAATCTGACCCTATAAACAAAGCATAGTTGGTTAGCTGTTAGCGTAATTAATTTGTTGGACTGAAATATCTAAATACATAGGTGAGGTGTACATGTAATTAGAAAAGTCATGTTATGTTTAAGGTACATATTATTGTGATACTTACTCATATGACTGTGCTTGGTGACTGTATTGATGAAACTATTTTCCTTATTTAACAATTCTATAAAAGTTATTTTCATCATTGTAAGTATACACTCCCTTGATATATATATCTTTTATTGCCGTGGAGTTTTGTATCAGGAGTGACACTATGTAATTTTTAGTTTTTATCTTTCTTTCTCACCATTCTACTTTAGTTTTAATTGGCGATAAACTAAATAAATCTTCCCTAAGTAAAGTGTTTTCCCTGTGATGGTTCATGGTAAGTGATTTCCCTGTCTTTATCTCAACCCATGAATTTTTTCCTTTCATTCTTTACTCCTGTCCTGTTGAGGAGGGAGAATGGGCGAGCAGCTAGGTGGGCGTCTTCTCAACCCACCACAATCTCAGTCTGGAAGTTCCATCCAAACTGAAACAAATTCACACTTTTTCCAATTTAGAAAATTCTGTGTCTGTCTGGTTTTCTTTACAGACTGCTAGAATGAGCATTTTCACCTGGTTCAAATCACACAGACTCATAAAATATTCTGCTAAGGTTTTTTTTTTTTGCACCTGTTAAAAAAGGGACATTTATCTTTAGGTAAAATACAGCCTGTATTAACAGCAGAGGTACACTGCAAGCTGAATTCAGAGCTTCTTTTGATGGAATCAGGAATGGTTCTCAATAACAAAAATAGATAAAAACAGAGATCAAAGCAATTTGGTGTTGATTTTGCATAGACAAAACTGAAGTGGTCTTTTGCAAAATTTATGGTAAAAAAATCCTCTCTTTTTCTTTTTTAAATAGTGAAAACTCTTGTGCATGTTCATGGAATATAAAAATGAAATCTTCGTTTTACACCTGTTTGAGCTTGCCTTGCTTATATGCAAATTGTTACATAATATGCAACAGTGTTTATAGCACAAATCCTTTAACTTAAATTTTCTGAACCTATACGGTTTAGACTAAGTGGAAATAGTATCAAGCATAGTTTGATCAAGTTCCTCATTTTGCAAAGCCACTGATCATTAAATATCCATTAAAAATAAAAAAAAAACAAAACCAAACTAAATGGAGCAGTGCAATTCTAAAGCTGTTTAAAAAGGAGCAGAAAAAGAAAAGAAATAGAAGAAAAGAGGTGAAATCTTTAGTTTCTTTGCCCAAACTTCCATTCATAAATACCATGAGAACCCTGAACTGCTAAAGCAGCCACTGGTAGCAAGAGTAATTATTAAATATTTCAGTAAGAGATCATTATTACTGCCTTTAAATATGCAAAAGTTTCTTCCTGAAATATACCGTTCAACAATGAGGTTGCTAATTAAATTCTTTCATCAGCTGCTTTGAATCCCAAAGAGGTGGTAAATCTGAGTGCAAAACTATGGTAGATTGGACTCCCACATAAAAATTCTTCAACCTCAGAAGAATAAAAGCATGAACTTTTTAATAATCCATGGAATTCAGTGTCAGATAATGCATAGGTAGACAATTCTGCAACTCTAAAATGGCAAATAGCTAGGAGACTTGCCTCTAAATGTATTTATTGCTCAGGGGAAAAGCTTTCAGAATATGCCAAGAGATTCTTTACAGTATTTTTTTCTGTCTAACATGATTTAACCACTTTTCATCAGTTGCCTAATGCAAGTGTAGCATATGCATAATTTCTATGATCACGTGCAGAGTATTCATACCAAGTCACGGCTGCTGAATATATGTAATGAAGGTGGTTGTGGTTATACAGTTTTAGTCAGAATTTTTTCTTAATATTTAATTAGCTGTGAAAGCAGAGTTCTCCCCTGGAGATTCTGCTGTTTTCCTAGAAAGAGCAACTTACTACTTGTCCTGGATATTGAGCACTGTTCTTACTTTCCCTGACTCAAGCAACTTCGGCTCTTCATTTCTACACTTGTTGTTTGCCCATGAAACCGTCCTCTTTGCAGTTTTTTAAGAAATTTTCACAAAGCTCATTTCAGTCCCTGGAAAAATTATGGAAGATCTTAGAAGTATATGAAGGACCAGAAAGCGACTGGAAAAAAATCAACATGGTAAGTTGCTCTTGACCAGCCCGATTCCTTTCTATGGTGTAACAACTTGCTCATTGTGTAACAGCAGAGCTGTGGATGACATCTACCTTGATTTTGGCAAGGTGTTTGACATGGTCTCCTGCAAAATCCTTCTTGATAAACTGATAAGACCGACAATAAGTGAAATATTGGCTCAACTGCCAAGCTCAAAGTTGAACTGGTGGCCAGTCCCAAATGGAGCTTCTCACAGGTCCGATACTATTCAGCACCTGTCTAAACAATCTGGATGACAAGATTGAATGTACTCTGATGAAATCTGTGAATGACACCAAACTGAGAGGAGAGGTAGATATGCCAGAAGGAACAGCCACTGTACAGAGAAGGCTTGGCAAGCTGAAAGACTGGTCTGACAAAAATTACATGAGGCTTAACAAAGATAAATGTGAATCCCTGTACCTGGCATTGAATAAATAACCCCAAGCAAAAGTACAGGCTGCGCTGTGTCTGTCTAAGGTGTGGTTCTGCTGACAATGGCCTTGGCATCCTGGTGGACAGACAATTAAACATGAGTCAGCAGTGTGTCTTTACAACAATAAAGGCAATCCATGTCCTGAACTGCATCAGCAAGAGTACAGCCAGCAGTTCAAGGGGTGTAATTATTCACAGCTCTACTCAGGATTTACTGGGCTACATCTAATACTGTGTCCAGTTTTGGCCCTGCAAGTTCAAGAGAGACATTGAAAAATTGGAAGGAGTCTAACAGAGGGTCACTAAGTTGTTTATAAGGTTTGAGAATTTTACACATGAAGTGGGGGAATTCGATTTGTTCACCCAGGGGAACAATGGCAACAAATCAGTCTTCAGGTATCTAAAAGACATTTATAGAAATGGAGGTACTCTCTTCACAAGGTTGCAGGTGACAAGAAGCAACAGTCGCAAGTTGCTTCAGTGGAAATTCTACCTGGATATGAATTCTTCACTGTAAGAACAACTAAATGTTGGGAAAGACTGCCCAGAAATGCAAGACTCAGCATGACAGGGCCCTGCATAACATGGCCTAGGGCTATGCTTTCAACAGATGGTTCGATGAAATGATGCCCAGAAGTCCCTTCCAGCCTAAACTTTTCTATGATTCTATGATTTCTACTAAATAAAAGCAAAACAAAATACAGAGTTATTATGTTTTATTGACAGTATTCTTTCAGTAGGTTAAAATTTTAAAAACCCCAGATAATTCATTTGTAAGGCTTAATGTAGAATTGTACTATTTACATATAGATAGAAAAAATATTTAGTTTCTGTTGAGCTTGTATAGGCTTTATTTCTGATACAAAGCTTTAATTTTCTTAGCTCATTACCCACTCATTCCTATGAGTGTCCTTTGGTACTACTCTTATTATTGTTAGCTCTATAAGGCTACAAGCTGAAGTCCCTAAGAAATATTTACCATATTACATTTATCTGAGTATATGTATTTAAACAATTTAAACTTTCTTCATAAACTCTCTTCATCTTCTCAATCAAATTAGTTGTTCTTTTCTGAATGCCTTTAAGTTTCTTTACATCATTCTCATATTAGTACTGCACTCACTATTAGTAGTACAGTAGAAATAATAGGTGATCATTTCAGCTGTTGAAGATCAGCATAATGTAACTCACATCATAACACCTCTCCTAGTTTACATTAGTTAATGATGTCTTCTATCATTTAATTAGATCATTCCTGCTTCACCTTTGTATGGAAGATTAGTCAACCAGGGTTTTGGGGAAAAAAAAAAAAGGAAAAAAAGGAAAAAAAACCAAAATTAAGCAGCTAAGTCATATTAGTTATACACAAATAGTATTTTCTTAGGACCGCCTGTTTGCTTCCTGCACTCCCTCCAAAATTAATATCTACTTTCACTATTACCACCTACTTTACTACAGTTATTTGTTTTAGATCATTCTACTATCTTACCTTGAATAATGAATGAAGTATTTGGAATTTGTGTTTTGGAGAACCATTGCCTTCTAAATCAAACTTTATATATCAAGTTTTGTCTGTGGATCTTTTCAGTATCTAGACCCATGACATGTAATTAATATCTAACATGTTAACCTAAATCAAATTAAAATAAGCCCATCATCAGAAAATGTAAACTATTTAATTTTTAATTGAATATACTCTGGTACATTGAATTACCTCTTTTTTTTTGGTAATAAAAAATAACTTGTAAATACTCTTGTGATTTCAAATAAAACTTTTGAGCATCTTGATATCTACCTCTGACATAAGATTCAAAAGGAGCTCAGTTCAGATCCTAAAAATAAACCCAAATATCTGACATCTCTAGTTAACCATTTATTACCTTGGAAGAAAAAGCTTAATAAAGTAAAATAATTGTGACTTTTATTGAGGTGTTTCACTAGTTCTTTTTGAATACATATGTTCTTTTATAGGAAAAGTTTTGATTTGTCAGTCGTGCTTCATAATACAGGTTCCTAATAGTCTGAAAGCTCACCGTGAATATAATAAAAAAAGAGACATTGTGAGTAAGAAGGAGAAAATTCATCGAAGAAAGAGAGGTGTATCATGAGCTGGAAAAGATATTCAAATTTAGCAGACTCGAGATGGATGACTGCCATCTTCTTGTATGTCTTGGAGACACAGGGATTACTGAGGTATGGCCTGTGTTAAAGTGCAGTTAAGCTTAGATAATCACAGTAATTTTGGATTAAAAAAAATGTGAATGTTTGGACTTTCTGTACAATGGACAACAAACAGGCAAACAAAGGAAAAATGTTGCTCTCTATTGACTGGGAACTTCTAGAATGAGTGTTAGAGTGTTCCTAACATAATTAAAGGAGCAATTGTCCACCCAATGGCTGACAATGGGAAGATGGACAATTAAACCTCTTCAGAAAAAACTACATTGGAAAGAAATGTGTTATTCAGAAAGTAATCTCAAACCCTTATTTAAGACTTGGCCTAGCTGTGATTTCTTTGGGTGGTTATTAATTATCTGCATATACTTACAAGGAGGTTAACTGCTGTTTTATTTAGTAGTTAAATGTAACATACCCTTAATCAGTAAATGATAATTTTACTGTCTCCTGTAAATCTCACAGTCCATTTGGAAATATATGGCTCCATTGCCAATTTTATGTAATATGCAGGTCTTGTAATTAGTAATGTTGCCCTGGCCCATTTCATTGCCTGGGCACTGGTAGTCCAATACAAATGCTACCCAAGACACCGTACCTAAACAGAGGGCAATGGAAAAGAGACAAAATGGAATGTTTTTCAAATAAATAGAAGAAAGATTTTAAATTAAGTAGTTTAAAACTTTAAACTGAGCAGTTTTTAAAATCTAACTATATTTTAATACGCTTGAGAACATGCTTCTTCATGCTGCAGTGAACATTGTGCTTTCTTGGTTTTTTCAGGTCAAATTTCCTGAGACTGTTGAAATATTGCTTCTAAGGTTTTAAAGGAAAGCTATCTTTAAATTAAAATCTGGATAACGTATAACGCTGTTCCTCTAATTGTTTTGATTAAGATAGAAATATCAGTGTTTATAAGGAATGACTGAATATTAAAATATGCACTACTGTTAAAAGTCGTATATATGCTTTTTTTTAAAGCTGAAATCCCAGAAAACAGCATCCCTGCAATAATGAAAGCATTTTAATTTGATTCACAAAGTACACCATAAAAAATCCAATATTCTATGTTACAAAAGCAGTGAATGTTAATGTACTAGCATTGACATGGTGAATACACTACAGTCTTATGAGATGGTAATTAGTGCTACAGTCACAGTACCTTGCAGCTGAAGACAATTGCTGCAGCAAATTCTTTGTTATGAACAAATAGTAACATGCCTGGAAGGCCAATGTGAAATATTCTTTGAGTTTTCCTTTAAGAGAATGTTCTGATATTTTCATCATTCATCCTGTGATGTGGAATATAGCAGTTTATAACTAAACTAAATATACATTGAAGGAAAATTAACCATTTTAGCCATGAGGTTTTTTTTTTCTTGAAATCTCTGAAGTTGTTTGGGCATAATGGTTTATTGTTCTAAGGTGGGGCACATTTGGATTAACTGAAGCACCAGCCTCTCCTACATGTGAAAATATCCTTTTAGTTAAAAAAAAAAAGCGTGTAGAATTGAGATGTTAAATAAAGAAGCTAAAAAATGAAAGCAGCTTTACTGAACTTCTAAACAGTTCTGACAGTATTAATGCATTAATCTAGTCCTCTGTGTCTTTTTACAGCCCGTCTATCCCCAGGTCAGAGGTTAGAAGGAATATTGTTAGAAGGAAAACTGATTTGAAATAGCAGGCACATCAGCTGTAGATTTGCTTGAATAATGATTTTTTTCTTGAATCAAAAAGGAAGTTAAAAGGTATTTTGAAGTCCTTCCTGAACCAAAATCAAAAATCAACATAACACACTTGTCCAGTTACTGATTCAACTAAAAACTGACATCTCCTGGCAGGATCTGAATCAGCATGAAGTCTCTGTGTTTACTAGAGCCTGCAGAGCAGCCTCATGTTACACCTGCCTTTTCATCCAAACATCGTTCTCTCTGTTTCACTGTCCGATTTGCCATCATGTGTAGTGTGAACCTTCTTTTTCTTACTCTTTCTCACTTTCTTACTCCTTCTTTTCTTACTCTTCTACAGCGGACAGCTACCTTTTTTTCTGCCAGAAGATCCTGCAAAGCCCTGGTCAATCCAAGCTCTGTCCTTGGCAAACATCACTCTGTGCATGTGTACGCATTACTATGTTCATGTGCTGTGGAAAGTGCAGAGTATGAAAAGACATTCTCTGCCATCCCCCACCCCCTCCCCTATTTTGTTGATCGCTGTTATGGCAATGATAGACATGTGGCACTTGACAGTGAATTTGTGCATAATTTTCTGGGTGATTCACTATACACGTAAGAACAGAAAAGAGCACAAGAAGCTTTTTTTAGCTCAACAGCTATATTTACTGGAAAGTTTCTTTTTGCATAATTATTTTCTTTTAAGAAGCTATATGTTTCTTTTATATCTGCCAAATCACTCTGTACAAATCAAGGACATTTTATTTTGAATGCAACAGTCTAATAGGGTGGTGTCAAGGACAATGTAAGGTCAGGATACCACCAGGATTAAAGTTGATATAGAAGAGCCTATTCTTATGTCATTTTCTCATAAATAGCTCGGTCTTTACCAAGTAAAACAAAGGACTGAAAGCTACCACTATTTAAATGAAAGTCAAATTGCAAACAAATATTTTCACTGAAATCATTAAAACATAATCAGAAATTAGTAATTTTCTTCAGAACATGAGTTTTTTCTGAAAAACAAATAAGAACAGCACATTTATGAATCTGGGGCCTTTATTAATCAATGACAAAATTTTCAAACCTGTGATCACTAAGCTAAATTAGGAAGTCTGAGTGCTCAAAAGATAATCCTTATGGTGTGAGATCTGTGTGAAGGGAAAGGTAGAAAATAAAAGGGAAGCAGGAAAGGTGAACATTTCTTAGATTCCCACATGTCTTTTGCCATCTCCAATCTCCTGCTCACACTACTGTGTAATAACAGTAAAGATCTGTGTATACCCTAAGCAAACACATTGACAGATTCTACAGGAAATGCCTTTTGACCAAGCTTTATTCTAATCAGGAAATTATGTGTGTTTTACAAGAGTCTGATGATAGTTATTGCAACATTTCTCTTGCATGGTCCAGATTAAAAACAACAACAAAAAGGAAGAAAAAACCCCACAACAACAGTCAAAATGCACACACAGAAAAAAAAAAAAAAAAAAAAAACAAGAAAACAGGAAAAAAGAAAAAAAAAAAAAAAAAACAGAAAAAAGGAAAAAAGAAAAAAAGAAAAAAAGAAAAGCTCAGAGTCAGATTACAGAGCCTAGAGCTAGAAATAGAATTTCAAAAGCATTCAGCACTCAGCAGGTACTAACACTATATAACTTGTTGCTCTGAACAGTGTTGAAAATCTGCCCTGAAGAATTTGCAATCACAGATCCCTAAGGACCGATTCAAGCTCGGGTGGAGTGCCACCTACTCATTCAAGTAAAGCCAATTACACAATGATAATAAGTGTGATGAAGAGGGAGCTCCAGAACAGTTCTAGAAATTCCAAAATATGATCAATATAATCAAAAAGCAATCAATAAAAACTCAACATGGTCTTCTTAATTCATAATAAGAAAAAAATAAAATTAAAAAAATAGGATTTAAGAATGGAAAGATAGTGGTATATACTATTAACAGTTCCTTCACGGGGTAGTTTTTAATTACTATGATTGTATTTCAATTATTTCCTTTCTTGTAACACCTCTCAATTTTATCCCTTCTCTCTATCTCAGTATGATGTAAATTAAGGACCACTCCTTTTCTTTCTACTATTCTTGCAGTAATTGTTCTGCTTATAGACACAAAAGTGTCTAAGTGGATATCTGATTTAGGACTATACAAGAGCTGTTAACATCCAGTCTCTTACCCCTGTTACAGAATCACAGAATCACGGAATGGTTCGGGTTGGAAGGGACCTTAAAGATCACCTAGTTCCAACCCCACTGGCCTGTTCTTTTCATAATTATTATATACATTCTCTATTCTCCTTATTCTCATTGAAGCCCAGGGACTTGAACTAGAGTCCAGTGACACGAAAAGTCTTATTAATTCCAATGTTTTATAAACCTTTGTGGATTTCACACCTTTCTTGTCCTTATTTAAGCATTTCCCTCCACACCTTTATTGACATATTGCTATATGTGACTTATGTCAGTGAAATTGTCATTCACTGTAGAATACTTTCCTCAAAAGGTGATGAATACTTGGGAACTTTTTTATTCTTTACAGTATAAACTGAAGCTGGTTTAATATCTCAAGTAAAAACCCCAATTCCAGAAGTGCGCTATTGAAACAGTTTCATATTAAACAAAAATTACAATTTTGTGCTGAAGTAAGAGTGTCAAATGTGGAGTGATACTGGTAAAATTATATTTGCATGCTTATGGGATACTGGTTTATCCATTTTTTTCTGTGTAGGCAATGCCTAATTAAATCAAACATAAGCTGAGTAATATCAATCCATGTTCAAATGGACATGATGACTAACATTACCATGACAAAAGCAAGCAAAATGCGTCTTTTCTAGGAAAATGGTGGAGCAGATGTTCATCAAGTAAATGAATGGTAAACGCAGGATTTCATTTAATTTAATCTGTGAAAGAAGTAGTAAATGTCCATTTCCTGCTCTCATATTCTGAGCATTTAACCAGTTCCAATACAATGGTACTGGGTTCTGAACAGACAATACCCATTCAGTTGGTGGTTGATTCTTCTTAGCTTATATCACTCAATTGGTGTGACTAACTCACATAATATAAGATTTCCAGAGAGTTACTATCTTTATATGAAATTCCACAGGACGAATCAGTGAAATATGCAGGAAGGCTGATGTTTTCACTTATTTTCTGCTGGGATTTAGAGCAATTCCAACATATATAATTTTCCCCTTCCCTTCCCAATTTCTGCAGTCTCCTACTGATTTCATCCTTTTTAAAATCTCTAGAATTTTTCCAATAGCAAATAAGCTGTTGTGTGTTCAAGTTTTCTGAACACACAAATATTACTAGTGATTAGTTTTCTTTCTGACAGGGGTGTGAATTAAACTTTCGGATGGCTCATTAACCTAAGAAGCTTATTAAAATATTCCGGATAAACAAAGGGAACATTTGCTAATGACACTGTCTCCTTGTTCCAGTAAAAAATATCATTCTACTAAATGTTACCTTTTAGAGATGTAAATAAAGAGGACTCTGTGAATTTAGTTTTCTATTTCTCTCACAGAATTCCAAAAATCAGTTACTTACACACTGTTCCTAATTCTTTCTTTAGACTATGTCCAGATGGGTTCTCTGAGGACACCAACAAATATCTGGGGATGGGCAAGAAAAGGGCCGGAAGCCAGAATTATGAAACATTATGATTTCAACTTCTCCATTGTACCCAGTTGAAACATAATTAAAAGTTATCACCAGCAGAGAATCTTTGTTATCAGGCTCTTGGCAGCTTTTAGAAGTGAGGGCACTTGCATATTGCATTACAGGCACTCGTTGTTCACCACCTGGTCAGAGACAGATGATCTGGTCTTCAAATCATGCAGTATGTTGTTTGTCTCTGGAGGTTTTCTTTAGTAAACCATAAGCAAGGAATTTTTACTGATTTTTTTAGCATTAGCATTATTAGTTGTTAGACTGCATTGAAGATTTACTTCATAATTTAAAGTATTTAGGATGAAAAATTGGCAAAATATCTGTAAAGGTTGGTATATGCTCCCACAACAGTCCAATGATTATAGAGTTTTGAAGTGAAAAAAAGGGAAAACTTTTTCGATAAACATGAAAGTACTTGCTCTCTACAACTACCTGAGAGGAGGTTGTAGAGAGGTAGGTATCGGTCTCTTCTCCCACGTAACGAGTGCTAGGACAAGATGAAATGGCCTCCATTTGCACCAGGGGATGTTTAGATTGGATATTAGGAAATATTTCTTCACTGAAAGGGTTATCAAGCATTGGAACAGGCTGCCCAGGGAAATGATGGAGTCACCATCCCCAGAGGTATTTAAAAGACAGGTACACATGGTGCTTAGGGACGTGGTTTAGCAGGTGGTTTTGGCAGTGTTAGTTTAACAGTTGGACTCGATCTCAGATGTCTCTTCCAACTTAGACAATTCTATGATTCTGTGATTTTTTTCAATATATTCCTAAAACCATGGGGATCATACTGTGGTGATCTTTCTCTGCCTTTGAATCATCATATTTTACCAAAAGGTATTGCAATATAAAATGCATGATTGTTTTTGGCCTTTTTCCCCCCCTCAAAACAGCTTCCAAGCAAAACTGTGAAACAGAACATGGTAATGAAGTAGCTGGGTGATAATTTATTTTATCAGGTGGGATCTGATCTGCATGAGAAACATTTCCCTTTTATTTTCTCTAAAATTTCCTATGTTCACATGTTTTCAGCAGAGAGTAAACCAATGTAGCTTCACTGGAGTTGCATATAACTTATGGTAAGACATAATAAAGCTCCAAATGTCTTAGGTAGATTGAATAAACACTGAAATGTGAACACTTTTCCCAACCTAAAGCCAAGATCTACCAGGAGAGTGACTTTTGCTCATTGTCATAGTGCTGCAAAGAAGCCACTTAAGCTGGTTGATAAAAAGAAAAGCTCATACTAATTAATCTCGTCTACAAGAAAAACACATCTATTTAACTCATATGTATTGAGATATATAATAAGTAATAAAACTATGATTGCTTTTTATTTGTTTTTTGTTTTATTTAGAAGGCAAATAAACCCGATCTCATTCAATGTGATTTTTTTATCTTTCCTAAAACAGAAGAATTTTGCAGGTTAGAGATAGAGATTTAAATTATGAATAGTTTTTGGTTAGCTCCTGCAGAGTACCATTTCCTGTGTTACCCACACTTTTGAATATCTGAGTGATACCCTTCTGCTATACAGGAAATTTGCTGTTGCAAGTATTTTGGACTTAGTTTCAGCAACTGGCCTCTAATTTTGTTAAAATAACCAATGTAATTGTTAATTCTTTGGCACCTTCTCAGACGATCTGTGGTGTTTTGTCCTGGAAACCACTCTATTTAGGCTTGTTACATTGCTCAGCTGATTTAGTATAATGATTCTTCTTGATATTATTTAATGTGTTATAAATGTTTTGACAGGGAAGGACTAGGAACATAATGTATTAGCATTATAATTCCTGACAGAATATTAAGAATTAAAATAAAAAATTCTCATACCACTGTGCTTGCTATAAATATTGCATGAATGCCCAATATAGGAGTACCACCCATTCAAACTTAATATGCTTCTGGCACAGTGGAAAAATGCAGTTGCTCCCAGGGAAAGTTGTAAGAGTTTACTCTGTGCATAAATTAAAAAAAAAAAAAAAAGCAAACAACAAACGACAAAATAACACCAAAAAATCCCACAAAAAAAAGCCAACCCCAACCCAACATATTTCCTAAGGAACTAATGAGCAGCTTTGCCTCAAGCAACTAACTCTCCCAAATAGTGATTAGTTCATTAATCCCCAGGAAATGCCCTAGGCAGGGTTTCTTAACTGCATAAGTATTTCCAACTGACATCAGGAGCAAAAATAGTCTCACTTCATAGGGTTAACATAATTCCTAGCATTGTTAATCTATGACTGCTTAAAATAAGTGTGTATGCATATATAATCCTAATAAAATACTATGTCACAATATTTCCATACAGAAATAAAAAAAGAACTACTTCTTATAAAAGCATTTTCCTATATCACATAAAAAATAGAAAATAACGAAAATTAATAATGGTATTATTAACCCTTATTTTGTATCTTTAGCATACTTTGCAGACAATTAATTAGTATGAGTCAGGTCCTGGTGACAGTGGTGATAAAAGTGAAGTGGTTTATTCAAAGGCAAATATCAACTCACTTGAAAAATTCATCTTGGTACTAACATAAGTGATTCCCTCATCAAAGAGATACTGGGCTTGTCTCCAGAATTAACGTTATCAATTTTTTCAGAACACAAGGGCAATTTCAAAGAAATACTGCACTTCAAAGCTGTTTCTGTTCTTATTCTTGCTTCTTGGCATCGTAGGTCCAATATAATTCTAATTCTTAGAAAATTCCAGTGAAAAGTTACCTGTGAGACCCATCAGTTTCCTGTTCAGAGTTTCTCAGCTTGGAGAGGGACTGGTAAACGGTTAATACAATCTCAATATCCACTTTATATACAGAAATTTAACTTTCAGCACACGTATTGAATGTGTCTTCCTTCAACATTTTTACAGTGGAAGTCCTATGGCATTCTCCAATAGATAGTTTCAATATTTTATATTCTAAAATTCCTTTTGTCTAATAATCTACAGGGGATTTGAGTTTGAAGATGTTCAGCTGAAGAACTTTCTTTCTTTCTTATTCTAGGGGAATGTATTTAGTCCTAGTGATTTCTTGTTCAAACTCATTGTATTAGCCAAGGGACAGCAATAATACATGAGCTCCAGTCTGTCTTCTTGACCAGACGCAGGTAGAGTTAAAAACATCTCAGACAATATGGGTTTGAGGCATGGCAGTAATTATACTAGTGGGAGTTTGGTCAATTTTAGGAAATGAACTGGTAGAAAATATTCACCAAGTTCCGTTTGAGGGTCTCCAAAAATGTAGAAGTTATTTTAATCTTATTTCTGTGCAATTATTGCATATGCTTCAAATCAGCAGCAGATCTTTGTTTCTACCCCATGCTGATTATCCATTTCTGCATTTGTTTACTCATTGGACTGTAAAACTTGTTTGATTGTTGGCCTATTAATCCAAGCATTTCTAAAGCCTGAAACTTTTGAATGTCTGCCAAATTGAAGTTCTGTTCTCTTGATGCCTTTTGCTAGCAGGAGAAAAAAACCTAATCTCCTTTCTCAAAGCTGGATTGAGAATGTAGGCTCTCAAAAATTAAAGATGACAAACCAGAAGGGGTTTTCTCTGAACAGTGCTGATGAGACCCAGGGTACAGGACTCAGAAGGTGAATCATCCTATTCTCTCATTTAATAAAACAAGTCAATTCATAATATAAATTGTATGATATACAATATAAACTAGGGGCACCCTCCTGTGATTTGGATTTGGTACTATATTGTTCTCATTTATCTAAATTCACCAATAAGCAACACATACTTGTGCACAAATACGTTTTACTTATGCATACATAACTTTCCCAGCTGACTAGAACTAAGAAAAAAACAAAATAAAGCCACTGCTGAACTGAATGCACCATTCTAAGAAGGGTACAAAACCATAGCATAGGCAGAATACAGAAGTCAGCCGAAAACTGTCTTTTTTTAACATTGCACTTGTTGAATAACTACTATTTAGCAGTAAATTGCTATGAATCACAAAGATGCTGAGTCTCTTGTGAGAATTTTATGCTTTTTTATTTCTTTTTTTCAGAGACCATAGGCATTTCTTTTCTGTTTGTTGAGTTAGCTGTTTCTTCCAAACCATTACATGAAATTCTCGGGATCCAGGTTTTACAATGTGGAGGCTGAAAAGAGCCAATTACACCTGTCAATTATTCTAGAATATATCCAGAGCAATTACAGTATAACTTAGAGTGGAATTTAGTCCTAGGATGTGAGTAACATGTTCTTATTTTTCTTGCATTTGAATAGATTTTACAAATATCCCTGAATTTTCTGAAAGCACTATTTCTTTAAACAGATGACAGATGACCATTAGAAGTCCATACCAACAAAACCAGTATGAATTATGATTAACTACAATGTATTACTTAATGATAAAATGGTCCCATAAATGAAACTGTATGCTACAAGGTATTAGAATAGAATAAATGAAATCAGAGTGCTCGTATGGATTCATTTGGTTTCCTTGAACCATTAACCAAGCATTGCTATTATCTTCCCTGACAGAAAATGTTGACGACAAAAGGTTTGTATATTCTGCTGCTGAGCTACACAGACAAATTGGAATGCCAACAAATTCCTTTTTAGAGGGATAGAGCATTATTTTTCTTCTTCTATGACTGGCTCACAGCTCTGATTACAGACAACAAATATATATCCCCTGTTGGACAATTCAAAGGCATATATTCCAAAATCAAACCTCAGGACAACCAGAAACCTTTCATTGTTGGAAAAGTAACAGTCACTTTCTCAAAAGAGAAAAGAAAAATGTTAATAATGGGGAAAAAATATTTTTTCCTTATATGCACAGGTAAATAAGGAGCTATGTAATTGTAAGTGTTCCAGGAAAAAGCTTTTTGTACCCTTAATTTATCTGTGAGTATCACTTTAAATGCTGCAGAATCTCAACAATAGTACAATAAAAAAAAGGTTGCTATTGGAAACTTTTTATATTCATTTTATTTCTTTCTAGAATCAGAACAGATCTGCCATCTGAATTCTCTATTTTTAGATGTTCTCAGAAGAAGCATACAGCAATAAATGCTTAGAGGGTGTAGGTTTAGCTTTGTGGGGAAAAAAAAATCAGTGATCATAAAAGACATATTGTGATCCACTTTAGGAAGGCTCTTACTTCTGACACACTACTGACTGTGCTTTTTATACATGTTTTGATATTTCAAGAAGAATTATGTCAAATTACCTACACCACTTAAATTTATAGTTTATTACATAAAATTAAGGAACACCAGTTCTCAAAAAAAAGTAACTGTAAAATAAGAAAAAAAATCAGTGATCATAAAAGACATATTGTGATCCACTTTAGGAAGGCTCTTACTTCTGACACACTACTGACTGTGCTTTTTATACATGTTTTGATATTTCAAGAAGAATTATGTCAAATTACCTACACCACTTAAATTTATAGTTTATTACATAAAATTAAGGAACACCAGTTCTCAAAAAAAAGTAACCGTAAAATAAGAAAGAGAAAGTATGCTTCATATCAATTAGAATTGTGTAAATATTGAAATGCTTCCAACTTTAACCCAATTCTTTTGCTAGTCACTGAAGTCATTGTAAAATTGAGACCTTCAAAGAGATAATCGCACAGAAGTTAACTACTTGATGCAGTAATTCCCCAGGGGCCAGGAGTGGAGTGGTGGGGGCTCCCCCAGGGTGGGCAGGGCATGGCTTAAATCCTGACTGGGACATCAGTTGGTGGGTGGGGGTCAGATCAGTCCCGGTGAGGGAAACTGGGGTCAGACACAGCTCTGGGATGGCCAGGCTGGGCTGTGAGGATAGAGCTGGGCTGGTCGCATTATGCCCCCTTAATCCCCCTTAATCCCCTGTGAAATGCATCCATCCCTCGTGCTACTCTCCGTAATTTTTGCCAGAGCTCACTGTCTTATTTGTTATGTTTAGAAGTTTCTCATGTCATCTGCTGAAGTTTCTCACAGTCTCTTCAGTTAGCTAAACCTCAGGTCAGGATATAAAGATGATAATACCATTTTAGCACGGTATCTATGTCTAACGAAGACTGCTTTCTCAAGCAGCCTTAGGGCTATCTCTATTTTATTTTATCTTTCATATGGAATTTTTATTTGTAAATTCTGAACTTGTTGTTTTCTCATACTTAGATCAAATCCTAACATTTTGCAAAACTTAAATTATGCCATTTGAAACACGGCAAATACAGGGACAATGTACCATCAGCAAAGCCACATTTATGCTTAGCCAAATGGATATCTCACCAGGTAACAAAGTGCCAACTATCCTAATTATTTCAGTAAAGATGCTCTTGTTACGATTCTGCAGAGCAATGTTTTTCTGCTTCTGGTATCACAGAAAAAAATAGCTTGGAAGCAATGGAGCAGCCCCTCCCAGTTGTTGCCCACATCCTTTCAGTAGAAGAAATCGCAGGTGTCAGAAGCCTGCTTTGGCTATGAGCACCTCTGCCCCCTGTATTTCTTCACAAGCTCAACCCAAAAAGTTGTTCTAATACTTCAGCAAAACTGAATTGTTCCATTCCAACAATGAGGACAGTATAAGTCCTTTAAGGTGACAAAATGAAGTTCTTTTACAGTATTTACAATCCCTGAATTGGCTCAGCTTGTCAAGATGTATTGCTTTTGTTTTTTATTTGATTGCTAAGTGCAAAGAGACATTAAACCCCTAGATCTGAATAGGGGAAAATTCTCTGGTGAAGGGAAGAAAACAACCATTTTTATGAGGATTACTTCACAAAACCGGGACAGGTCTCAAGGTGCAGAGGACGCTTAAAGTAGAAGTTGTCAGTAGGAAAATTCTGGAGTTTCTGGTAAGTATGAATAATAAAAGTAAGATGAAAACAGGCTGCTTAAATTTTGACAGCTTCTGCTGGAATGTCAAAAGTAGGACAGAGTGGGATAAGTGCAAAAGTAAGTTTGCCCCTTAACTGTCTCTTCTACACTCTTCACTCTTCTTCTTAGAAGTACAAAATAGACTTGTTTAGATAGTCACAGATAAATAGTAATAGTGTAGTACTTTTCTGTTTAAGTAATACTGCAGAATGATAAAGGTTCCACAATTTTGACCTCTGGGATGTTTTACGCTCCTGAGGGCTCTCAGGAATCTAATGATCCCTTAGCTCTATGGAGTTTTTAGTTCTTCTAAGAACATGTAAAAGATGAGTTTTAACATTGTCAGCTAGAGTGAAATAAGAATGACGGCTATTTAGATTGTTATCAGTAAGATCTGTTGGTTAATAGTTTAGCGTTAGCATTGGTACTGATAGAAACCCTACCTGTATATGACTCCAAACAACCTCTTACCCTTTCATTTCATTTTCAGTTAGGAACTGGATAGTATGGTTTGGTTTTCTATCTTAGAGCAGGTCCAGAAATGGTCTGAGGTCCCTAAAAGGGTTTAGTTTCCTTGCATATGATATCTTTCCATTGAACCATGGTCTTCGCCCCCTTTACTTGCAAATCCGTTTCGACTTGGAATCAAAAGAGTGACAGCCTTCTCATCAGAGAAAACATGTTGTTTCCTCTAAGACCTCTCAAATGTGTCTGGTTATTTCACTTGTAATCATTTCTGCAAGTGCAACATCTGATATGAAGAAGTAATTTATCACTGAAAATTAACATGGGTCTTTTGTTGGGTTTGGGTTTTTTGTTGGTTT
>VYZM01017383.1:87941-100955 GCA_013398915.1 Dromas ardeola | reverse complement strand
TTTTTTTTTTTTTTTGCAAACCCTCAACTTCAAGCCCACACACCACACACACAGAGGATCCAATGTAAAGGACTGTAGAATCATAAATCTCAAAAATCCCCTAACCGTCACATCCTTGCTTCTCAATCCATGTTCGAAAAATATCTTGGAAGAAAATGCTCTCTAGCAGTCGACAGCCATGGGTTGTTGCAAAGCCTACCATACAATTCGGTAAGAAACAAGCAAGAAAGTTACAAAACTCAAGCTGTTCCTGTAACATCCAAAATTAACAAGTCAGAACTAACTGTAAATTGTTAACATTAGGATCTTACGAAGAGTTAGATTTCTGTAAGCCTATTTAGTCATACAGCACGAAGTTCTACATAAAAAAGTGTAAGTGCACAAACACATGCACACCCATACACAACAGAAGAACTCCTAAATTTGAGTGAAATTTTATAGTTTCTACACAGAAACTATGACTCCGTCATTTTTCATTTCATTTTTTCTATGATTACCATGTTTATATGTTTCTAGAATATAAAAAGAAGTGAAAGTTTAAATCAGTTCTATTTTTCAAAAGATAAAATAAAAGGAAAAAAATTCCCAATTTTTCAATCAGTACAAAAATACAGAGGTTAAAACTAAAAGTCCCTTTCATTCACCTCTTTTACAATAACATGAAGAGGATTTGTCTTTATCTTTCCCAGTTCTAGAACAAAGCGTGAGCCTGTATATTAACCACAGAGGGTTTTGCAATCTTTCCTTACACTGACTTTAAATTTTAGCCTATGATTAGACCCCTGGAACAAGCTAAGGCAGCATACTGCAGTTGCTGAAAGAGTGATTAAGTAATTCATTAACTGTGGTTTCGAAGAGTGGATGTCCAATTTTTGTAATCTTCTTAAGTATAAAGAGACAGAAGTCCAGTTTCAGAAATGCTGTCTTTCTTTGGCAAATAGGCATTCTGTCTTACAAGTTCTTGATGTACATCCACTTAACAAGCAAGGCAGAGCTCATCACCGCAAAGCAACAAAGAAAACAATCAGACATTTGAAATCTTTGCTTTATTTACTATGGTTTTTGAAAGTCCAGTTCCAAATATTATGCTGACTGGGATCTATTAGTAACAGCAGAACAATGTAAACAAAAAAGCTGTTGACTTTATTTTATTCAACAAATGTAACCTTTTCCAGAAGGAAATTCATATAATATAGAGAGTGAAGGACTTTATCTCAGTAAATTTTTCTTTCAAGAAAAAAATCGATTAAATATCTCAATATTTTTAATTAATAACATATACTAATAATTAAAGTATGTAAATAACTAAATCTATTATAACTTTCCCAGGATTTTCTATTTGCCAAAACACTAGAAAGCAATGAGAAAATTCTCGCGTTGTAAACTCCAGGGAATACACTGTTGAAGCATAGGTACTACATCTATGCTAGATGCAAACTAGCATACAAATGCAAAATTCCTTCCCCCATCTGTCCTATCATCAACATTTCATACTCACTATGCTGTAGAAAAGTTATACATTCAAGTGTTCAAGGGTCTTTTTAAGTGCCATTTTTCCACATTCTCACATAGGTGAGCTTTTATGTAAGTGCCTCACACTAGCAATAGCAGTTTGTACTATTCAGGTGGAATCCATCTTCAGTTCACAATAGTGGATTTTTTATTTTTTGTGGTTTTAACATCCCTCTTACTTTATTTGTTCACCCACTATCCACAGACATCATACTTTATGTTTGACATGCAAGGTATTTTGTTGTTATTGATCAGACCACACAAGGTGCAAGAAAATGGAGTCTTCAAAACTCTATCAGCACATAATTGTGATAATGGCTATCTATATTGTAAGCAATTCCTCTAGTTTGGTATTTCAGCCTTCACTCACATAAGTAACTTTGCATACTGAGAAGACAATTAAAAAGTGCTGAAAAACCTTCTGTTTTTCAAAACAATAAACAAAAAGTAATACTCTCTTTTTGCCAGCTATGATCATATATCAAAGTACTAAACACTAAAATTGTCTAGAACACACCACATGTGCAAATTTTATGGTTTACTTATTTGAAAAGTTAAAAAGATATTTTTAGGACAGGGAAACACAATCTCTGGATTTTATTCTCCTGCTTGCCACCTCACAATGTTAGAGAAATCATGGAAACTCTTTGCTCTTCCATTTTCTTCTCTGTGTAACATTAGTGTGAAAAAGTTCTTATTGGATGAAAACTACAGGCTTAAATTAAAATCTTCAAAGCATTTTAAGATTTTGTAAAAAAAAAGTTTTGTGAGGTTCATATTTGAAAAGCTCAATAAACTTCCTAAATGACTTCTTACTTCCTTCACAGCTAAAATTATACCACTTCTGCAAAATATACAGAGGAACATACAGTGTAATAATGTTCACAAGATATGTGTGGGAGAGAGAACACAATGTATACAATATCGGTGTCTGTTCTCATGAACCGTACTGATGGTTCTAAGAAAAGTTCTCTACCTTTCTTGGGTTTGCCATTCCCTGGTGACGCAATTTGTCTTGCTTCTAAGGATCCTACTGACTGTTGAAAGCAGAGTGAATTAAAGAATGAAGGGCAGTTCCTGGGGTGTTTGCTGAAGAGATAGGACTAAGTGTATTCTTGATGTCATAAAGTATATATATATAATGTACTGAGTAAGATAACACACTGGGATACACAACAGTGTATAGCTACTAATCTTTGCTCATATTTTCAACTGGATGTGTGTATAAATACATACATATTTACACATAAGTATCTGTAAAAGGGCATGTATACATAGGAAATAGTTATTGCTGTGATAGGAGCACCTGGAAAGCTTACAACTTGGGTTGTTTTTACATTTGAAAAGTAAACTTATCAAATTCACTCAATAACAGCACATTTGAAGCTAATGGTTAATTAACATGTTATTAGTTGCTATCACTTCTTACACAAAACTGATAGTCTTTAGCAACCATATTATAAATTAGATGCGACTATATAAAGCCATGAAGCTGAAGCAAAATAGCAGTGGCAGCTACAGTCCTGAATGGGCCTGACAACCAAGGTCCAGATGAACAGGCTTGAGAGCTCCTTGACAAAAGAAACCAAAATCAAGATGGGCTTGTCTTCTTTCTTCTCACATTTTTTTCATTTAAGTCTGATGCCTGATGCCTCCCGACTCCTCCCCCCAAAAATGGATCTCTTCTGATTCCAGTATTGCTCTTTGGTGTGCATTAGGCAGGATGTCCTGCCTGTTTGAGATGCCTTGTGCTTATCTTGCCCTCTGTCTGGCAACTTTTTATCCCTTAGTTGTTTCCTATGTGCAACCACACACAGATGTGTCCCTGCAGCGGTCTCATTGCTCTCATGCTTACGTAAAATGGTTATGTACTGTTTGGTTATTCCATGAAAATATTACTAAATACAATTATTAATTACACTATTTTAGTATGCTTATATGTGAGTTTAAGGAAAACTAGTATTAGCATATCTAATTGAATTATTAATTAACATTTGAATTGCAATATCTTTAAAATATACAGGCATCAGAAGGCTCTGCTTTGACTACTTTCTCCAAGTGGGAAATTACATTTGGTGGTTTCTAAAGGAAGGACATTTTATAGTGATGTTAAAAGTCATTTAAAATATATTTATTAACACCAGTAGATTGGTCTTTTGGTTTCATTATGACCCAGTGCAGACAGTAGACTATCCAATGTCTTGCTGGGTTAACAGAATTCTGTCCATCGTGGGACTGTAGGTTTCATGCTCCAGTTTCTATCACTGAGGGTTCTGTGCAATGCCTTGATCCAAAAGCACACATAATTAAAAGAAGTCACCCACCCCTGTCACATATGCCATGTTGAATTTCATAATTCTACAGTGCCCTTAGGCACACAGCAGGGATTACTCTTCAGAACCCCATGTCCTCTATGTTATTGCTTATCTAATAAGTAACATCATTGCTGAATTCTGCTCCAGGCTGCTTTACATCAGAGAGCTAACATTTCAACACAAAGGCAAAGTGGCATAACCTGAGTTAACAATAACCGTTCCTAAGTAAGGTAGCTGTTTCCTTCATCCATTCTCATGCAAACAACAGTAGCCGTGATGTTATTACTGTTCTTTGTGATGCTGTAAAAATATTTAGATATTGAGGCAAAATGTATTGAAATACAAATAATAATAAAATAGAGCATTTTTCCATTTATCAAAACAGAACTTAAAGCCCTGAATCTTATGTCTCCCTCAACAACACCACTTCTACTTGGTTTGTCAAACCCTTTGGATAAAACCAGAAAGAAAATACGATTTTGTAATTATAATATGGGAAAAGGTGTTTTGATACTGAGGTAGTGATTGCAAAACTTTGTTGTGGAAAGTTCACCGTGCACATTTCAGAACGAAATGTTGGACTAGATTCTGAAAGATATTAAAGGGTTAGAAAAACAAAATAAACAATTTTCTTGTTTATTACATCTCCCCTTTAACCATATATTAGGCCTATGACTTTTAAAGGTTTTAGGGACCGAAAGAGTTTTGCAAAGTCACCTAGGATTAGAGCTATGAGAAGATGCAATTTCTAGGGCTAAATGCCCTGATTATGCTTTTGCTTACTTCTAAAACATAAATTTGATTAATATTAATTCATTAAACACAACCCTGAAAAGGATTGAAGTTTTCTGGAAAACAAAAGTTCAACTTTGAGCCACAAATACAGTTCTAAAGACTTGAACAACAGGATGACCAAACTCAAATGAAGTTTCTCTCATGTAAACACTTTGAGCATGCCTGGCTTGCAGCTAATTTACATAAGAATGTACTGACTCCTATTTTAATGTGCTTTATAAACTGATTGTTATTTGAGGGGCAAAAAAGGCACAGAGTGCCCAGCCTCTTCCATTAGCCTTATCACTAGATTCCTTGCCTCACTGAGCAACAGGCCTACCCTTTCTTCTCCTGACAAGGTACTTACAGAAACCTTTCTTACTGCCCTTCACTTCCCTCGCTAGTTTCATTTCAAACTGAGCTTTGGCTTTCCTCCGTCCAACCCTACATAACCGGGCAATGTCTTTGCATTCCTCCCATCTAGCCTGTCCCCACTTCCACCATCTGTGTACTTCCTTTTTGTGTCTGAGCTCAGGCAGGATCTTCATGTTCATCTATGCTGACCTTCTCCCACATTTGCCTGGCAAGAACAGACCGACCATTCTTGTGCCCTGAGGAGGTTGTCCTCAAAGATCAACCAGCATTTGCATTTGGCAACAATTCATCTAAAAACTACATGATATTGACTCAGAATAGCAACTTTAACATATTTTTTCTGTGGCAGTAGTCTGGGGTTTTTTTGCTGGAAGCTTGATACCTAGCCGACTAATTTAATTTTTCAGGATGCCAGTAGATATCTAAATATTTGTAGATCTAAAATTTTGCCCTCAGCCTTCTGTTCCATATTCCTGCTTTCCCAGTATGGGAAGGAAAGATTGTGAGATGATATTTTTTTTTCAGTAATGGAGTACATGTAAATACTAAGAATCACAGGCAGATTATACAGGCCCTTATGTGTAATTTCAGTCTCATGCTCTGAAATCCAGTTGTTAATTGTAAACTGTAGCCAGTTAACGCACAAAGCTAGCACCATTTGTTGTGCAAATGCACAGCAATAGCCTCTCTGAAAACTTGTAACATTTAAATTTTAAAATATTCCTACATCCCAATTTTGTATCACAATTGTTTTTCCTATTAGAAAATCAAACTTCAAAAACCAGTCCTCCCAAGTGAGAAACAAAGAACAAATAAGTAAAAATCTGAAAAACTTTCCTAGGATTAAAAATCAGTTACAACTTCTTGTCCTGCTAACATTATGAGAAAGTTTTGGACAGTTCTGGAATCACAGCAGCAAGCTGTGAATGATACATGAAATGAAACAGTCCTGCTGAGTATACTGCAGTGCTGTTTGCTATGTCCTGTAGACATTCAGGCACACAATATTCATATTGTGGACAGAAGCATACCACGGTAATGCAAAATTTCAAAAGCAAAATAAACCACGTGTGCATGTGAGAGAAACTTAAGCTTTCAATGTGCAGTTTATTCTCCTTTTAACACTCTTTCCCTTAGATCATCACCCTGTTTCCAGACTACAGCCCATGAAGCAAAGAGAAGAGAATTATTCTCCAAAATAGACTTCCTAGCATGTTAAAGAGGCCCTTTACAGGTTAAAATTTCTTTCCCTTTCTCATCGCTAGGCATGACACAAAATTTTGTTTCATGCACGAAGATGAACAGAAGCAGCTTGCAAAATAAAAGGAAAATAGCTTACAAAGGGATTAATTTCTTTCAGTTTGATGGCTTTTATAACAAAGATCCTATCAAATACTCAACAGACTTATCTTGCTTTAGACATTGTGCTGGACTCTGGTGCTACGCTATGTGAAGCACAGGAGATTATGCAGTACTAATTAAAGAAGAATCAAGTCTATAGATATGCGATGCCTATCAGTAAATAGGTAATATCTCACTAAAAATTAATAGATGTATGGTAACTTCACTTATAATACACATTTATTAATAATTTGGTGTGAGTTTTTCCCTCTATGCTTAATGAATAACTACTTTCTAAATTCTTTAAAACTGCATCTCATCAGGTAAGGCTTTCCAGAGAGTGCAGGCGTATTGTTTGGTAGTAAAGGCATTATCTTTCCTTAATCTCTGGATCCACTCAATTACTGTACCGTAATAGCAATATTCTTTTCACTGGAAACATAATTTTACTTCTGTTTTTTTTTTTTTTTTTTTTTATGATTTATTACAGTTCATTAAAACATTAAAAGTAGGTGTCCCAGCCTGTTAAGACCTTTTCTTCTGTTGCCAGAGCATGCATGGGTTCTGACAGCAGTGTAATGGTACAACCACACCGACAGAGCCCAAAGTACCATGTTGACAGTGATGAGTCACAGAAACTGAAGCAGTTAATCAGGGAGCCAGTAGAGATTGTTGCTGTAATTTCTAGTTCAGTGAAAATTTGTGGATTTTCAGTCGGGATAAACTTTTAAAGTGTAAGCAGGTAAAAAAGGCAAGTGGATTCAGAAACAAAAAGTTTTATAAGATGTAATAGGTTTTAAAACTGTACTTTAATACGACCTTTTTAATCTTTTCTTTGGTAAAAGCTATGGATATGCATAATTCATCTGCTGCTTGGTAACGTCTTCATGATGTCGATTAGAAGTTCTTCCATCCCAGAGATTTCTGCAGTAGATTATGCAGTAATCTTTCTGATGGGGAATACAAGTAGTAATAGCTACAAGAAGATTAGAGAGGCTTTATGACTGGGGAAGCCTATGTTTTAGTTTACACTTGTCCATTAGGCATTCCCAAATCCTCCATAATTATAGTAGGGAATCTGACCTCACTCTTAACCAAAATTACAGAACGGGTCTCTATACGTACTCTTTTTGCACATGAGTGAGAAAAAGGGCTTTCATGTAAGTGCAGACATCGTAGAGGAGCAACGGCATATCTGTCTCAGCCGGTGGCTCCCTGGGGGCCAGGCGTGGGGAGGGGTGGGCGCTCCCCCAGGGCAGACAGGGCAGGGCCTCACAACCAGGGCCCATCCCACCATTGCAGCCAGGGGCATTGGGCACCTCCCTGGGGATGGACATCAGCCTGCAGGTGGGGTCAGGATCAGGCCCCGTGAGGGGAAACGCGGCCAAACACAATTTTGCGCTGTCAGAATGCAGGAAACGTCTGGGCCAGGCACAGGCACAGCCGCAACGCTCTTGAAACTATAGGTCAGGCAAGGGCTCAGGATGAGAGCCGCAGCCCAACAAAACCTCATGAGGGAATGAGGGGGCAGCCCTCCCAGAGGCCTTCCAGCAGAGCTGTTTGGCAGCCTCTCCCCAAGGTCACCATCTGGACTACCTTGGCCATGAGCCCGGTCCACTAAACCCCCAGGATGTGGGGATGATGAACTTAGGGCCTTGATTGCAATTTTCAAGGAAAACTTTTCCTTTAATTATTATATTGCTACGATGCAGATAAAAAGCGTGTATAAAAAGCATGCAAGGGATGTTATGTATATACTGACCAACTCTGCTGTTAATTGCCGGTTTTGTTCATTTGCCGTTTTTAGTAGGGATGGGTGATTTTCTTCAGACGTCCACCAAAATTTGCATTAAAAAGTGGTGTTAATGATCTTGGAATATGCAACTTCTGGTCAAAGTTTTCAAGTACAGCCAATGGAAACTTCTTCTGTGGAAGAAGGGTGGTTGGATTTGGATAGTTCCTTTTTGTCTAATACCCCAGTGTTCCCAATGAAATATTGCGAAAACTTTTTTTTTTTTTCTGTGACTTATAGACATATAAAAAACTTTATATTTGTTGTTTTACATAGTTTTTAATCTCAAAACAATACTGAAAAAAAACCCTGAAATAAATCCGTGTTTAGTTCTTACCTGATTACACTCTCTCTACTGGTGCTCCAGCCTGGGCAAGATACAAATACACTTCACCAAGGAGAAATGTACATACACGGCTTCTGTTCAAAGACAGTCTGTGTTTCTTTGACTCAGAGCACAGCAGGTTTGTATCTGCTTGCAGTCAAACTTGTGGAACATCACTGCCACAGATGAGAACTTCTGAAGGAGTCTGTGATGTTACATAGGGAGCACTGAAGAGTCTTTAAAGGTTTGCCTCTGAAGGGATGCTGCGTCTCCTGGAGAACTCAAGGTGCCTCTGTATTAGTGGTTTAGTTTTGTTGAAAGGTGTGCTTTTGAAGTGACTTTTCTGATTGTTTCTACTTTGATTCACATTATGGTTTCAAATCACTCCTACTGGGTTTCTTTTATATGAGACTGAACACAAAGATGCTCTCCAGGACCACACTGAATGTGCTCTGACTGTTGGTGGTTATCATGTTCAAGTGACCAAAGTAGAATTAGTTCAAAGTAAAATTTCATGGGTTCTTGATACTTACTGTTTCACTGTATGAAAACTTAAGTTCCTTTTGGTATTTATTACTTGTAACGTGTACATAGACTCGGACTGCTCTTGGGTCCTGGGAATATGGCTCTCCTCTGATAAGTATAGAGTATATGCAGCAGTCTGAGTCAAACATATTTTCATATCACTAGTTTTGCTATTAAATTCCTTCCTATGGCATTGTTGATGAGAAAGCAAACAGAGTTGGTTAAGTTTTTGCTTTAATAATTGCCGTTAGTAGTTTTAGGATTACTTGTAAATTGTGGCCTGTTTCTAGTACTTTCAGACAATTACTTTTTTAGGGAACCAAAGGGAAAAAATCAATTACTGTGAGAATACTGTCTAATAATCTAATGGCCCATACTCCTAATCACATGTAAAATATCCAAAGTTCTCATGCCTCTTTTACCTGAAACCTTACACCATTTATTTCAAATCACAGTTTTTCATTGCATACACTATAGATTTAACTCTGACCTCTACTTTTCAGCAAAGTGTTTCAGCTGTTATGAAGTAAACAGTTTATGACAGAGATAGATTATTGTTATTCAAGTAGTGTAGTGTGATGTCATGCCTGAGATTACAAATCCTGCCTCACTTTGTTGATATAGCTATACTGCTTTCTGTTCCATAATTGGCTCCATCATAGCTTCTGTTTTCTTTGTTGGGCTTATTTGTATGCTACATTTATACTCGTGGATAACAGAGAACTTGAACAGGCTAATACTGTCTTTCAGTGTGTCACTGTCACTGTAATTTCAAATAGTGTGAAGGTTAGGATTATGGTATACCTAAATGATAAAATGCCACCAGTTATGCGTTCTGCAACAATACTTAATGTCCAGCCCACTGTGCATTGGCTCCTGTGGTGACACATAGTATAGAAATATCCTAACTACTTGTCTGAAAATCTTAATGAATAAAATACATTTATGTGGATTACAGGATATATACATAAGGAAATACCAATTTATATGAAGACACATGATCAAAGTTTGCCTGTTCATTCATGTAATTCTATTATTTCATCTGCATAGCTATATAAAATTAATTTTCGAAGACCTTAAGTAAAGCTAGATCTAATGTACTTGGCCGATTTTCAACTTTTTAAAATGTACCATTGATTTAAGGAGCCAATGCACTAAACTCTTTGCTGGTAAACCTAGAATGAATACAGCAGTGTAGGATCAGTGGATCTATTTCTGACTAAGTCTGTGCAAGACTTACTGACAGAAGTAGAAATTCCTTCTCTTCAGTTAAGATGACAGACTTGGCTATTGTTTTTTTCCATTATTATATTGCTTGCAGAATTGTGCATGGAACCTTCATTGTCATTATAGAAAAGGAATGGCATCGCCAATTATTTAATTGTGAATGACTTAGAACCTGGCACAACTGAAGTTAACATGAACAGAGCCAGAAAGCATTACCTAAGTAACAAATGCAGGGTCTCTGGCAGAGTTACTTAAATCTTTTCATTGTCTTATTGCCAGTGCCAGAACCTTTCAAAGAGGCATGATTTGGATTTTTTTAATGATACTTGCTGCAAATTTTAATAGATACCCTGAAACACATTGAAAAAAATTCAAACCTCAATGTAATTAGACATCAGTTATATTGGACTTGAATACTTTTGTCAGGTAAAAGGGTAAGCACAGGAAGTGACGTATTCTTTAAAAGATACAGTTTTTCATTTTAATGTGTGAGAAAGACTGGACTTACTGAATAAAAAAGTATGTAAGAAGCTTAGCATTTGCTGGTACAGTGTATTCCTGGTGTGATATTTAACTATGTAGCTCTTGACTACCACAGTTATCTTAGAGGCGTGATTGTCCTGTTTTAAGAAAAATATTTTGTGTTTTATTTTAACTTCCACAAAATTTTAATGTTCACAGTAGTGTCAACAATTATTATGATAACGCAATACAAACAGAGAAATAGCTATTTCCAGTGATGACCTCAAACTATTTTTATTATCTATACACTGTTTTCCAGTTCTTTTTGCTAGATTGAAGCAAGCTATTATTAGAGGGACTAGTGTGTTATTATTAATTATTAATTATGCAAAAGTCTGTATATAGAGATAGCTTGGTTAAAAACTGGAAGGCCAGTGGAGGACTTCTGATTTTGTCTTGCATTTTTCTTAGCAACAATTATTCAAGTAGCACTTTTTGGTGAGAACTGACTATTGGTATTGAACTAATGCTACTGTTACCAAGTTGTGTGAAGTGTCCTTCTTAAGCATCTAATTTTGGGAATGCATATGTAGGTAGCTGAAAGTACTTGGGCTTTTTTCAGATCTCCTCTCAAAAATTTCTCTTCCAGTGATTGTGATATTATAGGTCAGATATATCTTCTGGGATTCTCCATCAGGCTTGGAAAATCACTATAAGAAGCTAAACGGTACTTAATTTTCTTTCCTCAAATCTTATATTTAAACTCTTTATTAATATGAGATACATACAAAAAATGAACAATGGAAAAGTGCAGGTATGCTAATACCACTGCATAGAGTGGTGACTGATACTACCTTGTGTGTTGGCATAGCTCACACTTCATGTATATATATGCATCTTCTTACTCTTCTCTTATATTTTAGTGACAGACATTCTTTCATTTTTGCTGTTTACATGCATGCATCCAGCACTACAGAAACCTAGCTCATAATTGGAGGTCATAATTTAAAAGACAATAATAAGAAAATACATTCAAGATCTTGGGTGCTACATCTTTTTCACTTATTCATTTCATTTAGGATATGATTATGTATAATAATAGATTCATGTAAAAAAACACTGCACATTATCATCCTATTTATTTTTCCTTCAGAGGTTGATTTAAAGCACAAGATTGACAAAAGATATCTAATCTAATTTTTGGGACTCTGAGCCAACTGTTTCTTTACTGGTATCATCTTTTAGTGCTTAATTACCCTTATTGTTAAGGAAGACAGTTATATTCAAGGTAGAAATTTAATAGGTTCTAATTCCAGCCTCCACATCTTGTATCTCTCTATTCAAGACAGAAGAGCCTTCTAATGACATATAGTTTTTAAGGGCAAATACTAATATCAAATGATCAAGTACTCTGTCAACGTTCTCTTTGATAAACTGATTAGGCAGAGTTTGTTGAGTCTCCTAGTGTGAATCTTGTTTTCTATGCTTTGGATCATTTAAGTGTCCTTCCTTCAATGCTCTACAATCTTACACAATTCTAAAATGCAAAGCCAACCCCTTGATATGGTGATGTCATGTACAATGATAAAATTACGTCCATTCACGTACTTAGTAGTATTCTTCTGAGCCCAAGGATCACGTTTTCCTGATTAGTCTCAACAGTGCATTCTGACCTTATGGTAATCTTCAGAGGTGAGGTGGTGTACTTTCCATAAAGAAGTTTTCCTTACTCAATCTGTAAAAGGCTGTGTATTTTAGTTCTAGACAGCGTATTTTTCACTACTACTGAAGTCACATGTAATAAGAAAACTTTCAAAGTTGTAGCTATTTTTCCAGTAATTTTTTCAGTAGTGGTCTGATAGGTGTGTTTGATGTGAAATTCAGAGTTTATCAGGAGTACCATATGCTAAATATAAGCCTAAAATATACTTATCTCAATTTATGGTTGATTAGTTTGGTCATTTCTGATAATAAACATGCATTTGCCTTTGAGATTTAGTTCCTGTTACCAATGTTCATGGCCAACGAAATCTCTGTTAATGAAGTTTGTGTTCAAAAGTGCTCAACTGAAATAAATAAATACTAGAAAAAAGATTGGATGTTGGAGTTGGAGGTAGGGTAGCGTACCTCAGTCATGTATGACATGTTGCATTACATAACTCTATGATGTCTGTAGGCATGCAGCAATGTCTAGCTTTTCAATAACCAGTGTGTCTCTTTTACTGCTTATCTAATAAATAAGTGCTAGAATACTGCGTTGGGTTTGTTCGCACAACAGTTGACATTTCAAAATACTGACAAAGTGATATATCTTGAATAAACGCTTCTAAATAAGTTGGCTATTTCCAACATTTTTTTTTTTTTTT
>VYZM01017383.1:67054-87913 GCA_013398915.1 Dromas ardeola | reverse complement strand
CAGCATGTTTTTTTTTTTTTTTTTTTCATAAAAACAGCACTAAGAATGCAAGTACACTGCTGTCATTACTGGCATTTGCAGAAAATGTTTTAAAAAAGTGGAAATTGAAACAAGATTACATGAAGTGTTATATCAATGCGTTTTGTATTTGCCAACACAAAACTTGACATTTACACCAGTTAGGTTTGATATGAAGAACAGACAGAACTAAACACTAAAACTCGTCAGGTTTTACATTATTACAGGCCAATACATATCGCTAAGCAAGATTTCACTTGTTTGTTCCTTTTTATTTGCTTTGCAGATTCTGGAAGAAAACAGGGAGAAAATTTTCTCAACTACTTGACAGCTCCTTTGCAAACTGAATTTTTAAGATGAATACACATCTTACATGGAAATGTTATGTAACAGAGATAAGGAAGCTTATAGTATAGATAAACAGTTTAAGAGATAAAAATTTATTTATCTGTATCTTATTTCAATTTGTTGTAGACTTGAACTTACTAAAACATTTACTTTTTTGAAGGATATAGTTGACAAAATCTTATTTTTTCTGCAGCTGTTCTAGTTTTTCTAACATACTTTAACTTTGTTAATAATTCCTTAATATTTGCCTAAATTGCATTCCATATATCAGTAACATGCAAAAGCTAATTGCAGCAAATTAGCAGTAGTTTCAGAAGCAAGAAGACTGAATTCTAGTGGAGTCTGGACAGAAAGTAAATAGTTTGTGTCTAGGAGAATTCGGTAAATCTGGTTCAGCTCACAGCTCATGTTCCCTAGCTTGGATCTAGTGAAGAAATTTATCTCATCTTGCAGACATGTCAGGACTTCCTCTTCTGCACTGACATAAATCCAAGACATTAAAAAGTTCACAAAAATTAGGTTCACCGACACATCCAAAATAATCTCATAGTACCTTATTTGCCTTTTAGCAATCTGGCTTCAAGACCATGACCTAAATCAGGATATTTTTTATTATTTTTTTTTAACTTTTCATATCCCTCCCATCTTCTAGTATCTTCACTGTGGCTCTACCTTCTGTGTGCTTCACTAGAAATTGTATTTTCAGTATGATAAATATTTTCACATTCAAATGATGTGTTCAGGAAGAAAATCATCCACCTAAATTTAGTAATGATAAGCCATTTCATCATAACATTCTTGAATTGTTTATCCTAGCTTATTTGCCATGACAATAGTGCCTGTGGATAATGGGACTAAAGTTTGGGGTTTTTTAAATTTTGCTTTCTTATGATTATTATTAATTACTTGCTTTTAAAGAGGGAATCATTTTAGTCATAAAGAGTGACACCCCTCACTAATGGTAAGATTTAAGGATTAATACCTTAAGAAGCATGTTTCAGAATATCCCTATTCAGACAGAATGGGGAAAAGAAGTGTAATTTCTTCTGATTTTTTTATTATTTCAAAATAACATTTGTTCACTTCGTCTTTTACATTTTTGGTATATTTGAGGATTTCAGGGTTTAGTCCGTCACCAGAACTCCCACTCCTAACAGACAAAACAGCATCTGCAAGTTCCTGAACAACTGCTAATTCTGCAGCAGCTATTTTTAACAGCGTGCATTCTTTTCCTCATTTGTTCTTCAAATGGATGTAAGAAGGATAAACTACCACACTAACTATTTGCCTGATTTTCTAAGGTTAATAGCTGATACCCAAAGATGGCACAATTTCTGGAGGTGTTCTTGATGATACTTTGTACTTTCTCAAAAGAATATGTTTTAGCGTTGGGCACAAGTAACTAACACATTTTTTAAAGTGTTGGACTTTTCCCTGTCCTAGCAGAGAAACCATTTTTAAAATCATATTAGTAAACACATTTTCCAACGCATCCTATTTTCCTTCTGCAGAAAAGGCCAGAGCAGTGCATTGTTAGTAGAGACAGACAAAGCATTCTGAAAAGGTTTGGGTAATGGGGACAGGCTAACTATGGAGTTTTGTGTCTGCTAATTTACCCTTGCCTGCAGGCTAGGAATGTTGGAGGAAAAAAAAAAAAGTTCCTTTCCAGATTTTATTGGATAAGAAAATATGTATTTTAACTTCTATTTTACTAGTAAAGACCCAAAATAAACAATATTTGTGTTTACCTTAGCAAATGTTGGTTTTAGATTTTCATCTTGGACATTAAGGTAGGAAAGAAGGACCACCAGATTTTTGGAGAATAGAATATATCTTTCACAATATATTAATAAGAAAATAAAATCATAAAATCTGTTACTGAAAAACATTTTCAAATGAAAGTTATTTCCACAGGTTATTAAAATAGTCATAGGTTGTGAGAGGTTACACACCATCTTTTTTTAAATAATTTTGAATAATGGCCATTTGAAAAGATGGAGTTACTTTATGAAAAACACTAATTGTGGAAATTATTTTAATTTTCAAAACAAAATAAAAACAATATTTCCCATGAAATGATTTAAAGAATGACTTCTTATAGTCTTTACTATATAGTATTTTTATATGTTTTTCTGTCCTGTATTAGCTTTAATCTTTTATATTATTCTATTATACAGGGACTGCCTTGCCCAATGTTACAAAATGACATTTCAGAATTCAGAACTATGAAATATAGAAGTATATGTAGAGACCATGAGATATCAGTTACGTCCTGTTTAGATAAGTCCCGTTTAAATCTTTTCTGACAGATGTTTTTTCTGTCTGTTTGTTGTCACTATTTGAATTTTATTCTGGGCAGAGGAACAAGGGGGAGAGAAGGAAAGAAATCTGGGGAGACAGAGCATTGCTTTATTAAACTCCAGTGACAGAGTTCCAGCCATGTGATATTCCTTTCTTCGTAAGTAGATATGTCAAAAATAATGACTGTGATAGCTTTTTTGCTTCTATTTTAATGAACACTTTCACCTTCTGAAATCTGATCACTGAAGAATACTTCATTTATCAGCTCAGACAATTTAAACAATAGAATTGAAACAAACAGACAAAAAGATTTTGCTGCATTTCAAGCTCCTGCACTGTTGACCTCTGCCTATTGGATAATAATGTCTTTTTTTTTTTTCTGTAACTCGTTGGTCTCTTTTAGAGCTAGGCATACATGTTCACATTTGCATTAGCTCATTAATTTTTCCTGCCACAATTGTAGAAAACCAAATTTCACTATAGAGTCATAGAAAAACATAGAGTTATGACTTCTTCTGATCGAAATCTCAAAACTCTTTTACAATAGCAATTTTCTCTTTCTGTCTCTATGTTTGGCATGCATTTCTGGATGATAGGAAATCATTAAAAAACAAAATGACAGATCTTTGGAAGGGATGCACTTTTGGATCTTTTTATTTGAATCCAAAAGTTCTTATATGTCCTTAAACATATATTTTAAAGCATGATAAATCATAAATGAACCTTTTAAAAAAAAAAGGCATACGGTGCTTTAGTGCTCAAACATATTCTTACAATTGGATTAAGAAGTTAGAATATTATAGTATTGTATCTGTTATTCAAAAATCTGTGGGTATTGTTATGACACTGTACAATGGTGATTTAGACTGAATATTTTAATACCAATCCATTCTTCACTTCCAAAATTTCACAACATGCTTTTAGGAAGGGTTACTTAACAGTTTATGAACTTCCAAACTGCTCTTATGTAGAAGAAATACTTTTTTTTTGTGGTGATTGTGGTGTTTTGTGTTTGGGTTTTTTTGTTTGGTTTATTTTGGTTTGGTTTCATTTTGTTTCGTTTGGCTTGGTTTGGTTTTTCATGGGCGTAATGGAAGAACCCATTGCATTGAAAACTCTGGGTTTGGTTGGGGGAGAGGGGGGTGTTGTTATGTTTTTTTGGTCAATATTTAGTTCCTTCTGTGCATGATTCTGAGTAAAAACATAATTTCCCATTTAGAATTATGACTGAACCTATTCAATAGTTTATGTTGCTATTTTTTCTCCAGTGACAGAAATACTAAACGCGTTTCTTGAAGCAACAAAAGAATTGAGAAAAGCCAAATGAGTGCCATTGTCTTGTACCTCTTCCTATCTCCGTAAGACAAAATATTCAACAACAGCAACTGAAAAGTGGAGAGACAGGCATAATGTTTCTTTGCAGTAATAAAGTGGAGCACTTGCGTAAGTCTGCAAGATGATAGCCAAAAGCACTTCTCTTTTGACTTCTGGGAGTAATTTTTGCTAATGTAGTGTTAGGAACCCACAGTGAAAACTAACTTCTCTATCTGATACTGTCTTTAACTGAGAGGAAAAATAAATAAGCACTAAATGGAAACCACTCAGTTTTGACGTTGTTAGTGGATGTATCAGCAAAGCTGCAGGCCTATAACAACAGATTGATGACATCACTGACAAGGAGGAATCAATTTACTAGAAACTTGGCATTCATTAAAAGGACTGGAAGAGACAATAGAACAGCACACGGAGGACAACTTCAGTGTCATTAACTTAAGTTTTGACTGGAAAGAGACATTGAGAACTATTGTTTTTCTATTCTTATGATAAAAAAAAATTGCTAAGCATTTTCAGATGTGAATGAGAAACAGGGATGTTAATTCAGGTTGTTTGTTCTCTTTTAAAATTGTCAGACCAAGGTGACCCAGATATCTGTTAATACCATTTAAAGAATCTGAATTTATGATCAGATTATAAATTGGTACCTATACCACCATGGTACTGTAGGTTAACTTCAAGCAATGGTTGCTTGCAATTGTATACGGAACAAATTGAATAACCTCTTGAAGTAGGCGTGTTCCTCTTAAAATGAAGAGTAGATTAAGTTACAGTGGACCTTTACAAATGTGAAGGGAAACACACAGTAGAAAACAATGACTCTAAAAGTGTTGTTTTTTTTTTTCTACTTCTAATTATATTTTATTAGGATTGATGTCTTTTATTAGGATTGATGTCTTTTCACATGTTGTGTCAGTTCAGTTGCCACAGAAAAATCCCTCTGATTTAACTGTTTGAAAGACCAAAAATCACCTAAAGTGGCATGAAATTAAGTCAAACAGGAGTAAAGAAACATAGAATACTTAAGAAAGGAAATTCAACTTTGTCCCGTGTATCTGGCCCGTAAATATAGGAAGGGTGGATCATAAGACAAGTTCCACTTAATCTCCTCTATTTATGCTAAAATTCAGCTACTTTTTGAATAATCCTTTCTGAAAACAGAGAGAAGTAATCTTTTTAAAATATAATTGTGATTATAGTTTCAAAAAATGGAAGACACTGAAACAAGTGGCAGAAGCTTACAAAGATGATGTTAGATGCAATACCTAACTGGGGAAAGGTTTCTGCATTTTTTATCTATACAATGATCCAAAGAGTAATCACAAAAATAACTACAAATCTAATAAATATCACAGAAGTAAAACCTTAGAAATTTCAATCTTAGGTTTTCAAGTACTGCCAAAGAAGAACTTAGGAAGGCATACGTATTGCTTTAAAGAAAACCTATCACAGGAATTAATACAATTGTGAATGGTTTCTTGGTTTCAGGAGAGGAATAAAATGTCACTTCCTCAAGATGTACCTGTGCTCTTTGGATAGGAAATTTAAATTCTCTTACAAAAATATTAGGAGCTTTTTGCTTTCAAAGGGCCAAAATATAAAAACATAGCAAAAAATATCTCCCTTACCCTTAACATGCTAAAAGTGAATGCTGCAAAATCAAGTAATCTGAGGACAGGAAATATTAGATTTAATTCATCCCACTTGTAGGTAAAAAATATGATACAGTCTTCAGTTTCATGATCATTTACGGTTACTTCCATAGGTCTTCTGCCTTATTTGTTGCATAGAATTGGTGATGATCACCTAATGAGCAGTATTTGAATATTTACTTTTTCTTACCAATTCAATCTATGGCTCCAGATCTTATTTACTGTTTCTCTAAAGAGAAAAACTTAGATAGACTTCATACAGCAGTTAACATCACTGTTGTTTCTGATTGCTTCAAAACATTAATTAATGGATTTTCACAATGGCTGGAGTATGGAAGAGGGTAATATTGTCTGTTTTACGGACGAGATCTGAATCACAAACAGATAAGCCTATAAAGTATATTTACCTGTCTTGGTTACTGAATTTGGAATGCACAGAACCAGATTTCTCAGTGTACCTAATATTATAAAGTATTTCATATGTTCAAAGCATATCTCCTATTGAGCAACACTGCAGCTGTGAGTGCTTAGTACAACTGTAAATAAAACAGAGATCAGACACCCAGAAAAACAGAAAACCAAGTAACTGATGACTTAGAAAAATTCTGATGATTAGCATAGCGGTTCTGGACAGAGCCAGGGATAGAAACCAGCTCATGAAAACAATTTTTCTTTGTCTTAACCCTGAGCTTTTTATATATTTTTTATTATTATTTTGTGTCATTTATTTGGGAAGCCTTCTACCTGAAAGATATAACCTGTAGACAAAAATTTCCTTTCCATCAACAGTGATGTATCACTGAGAAACTTCTATTCCATACATTCACAGGTAACAAAATTTTGGCGAAAGATAATAATAAACAATCAAAAAAATCCACAGAAGATACTGAATTGGTTATTATTAAATTAGAAGTTGAGTGTGCAGCTTTAATGTCCCTTTAACGTACCTAAAGTGAATATGTCTCCTCCTATGTGTGTAATTTTATACGAGCTAAATCTTCTGCTATTTCAGCTAAAGGAGAAAATGATCACAATGTGATTTTTTTCTTGCTTTAAAATGAAGAAAAATAATAGACAGTTTGCCTAGGGATTTTAGTGGTATTGGCTGTTAGAAGAGAAATTATGAAGTCCAAGACTCTTATGTTCCATTCTAGGCTACGGAAAGCAGTATACACACAATTTCATGCACTAACATGATAATTTCTTCCTTATCAAGGTCTTATCATTAGTCCTTCATTCTGTGTTTCCACCTTACAGACAGTGCACTCTTCCATAACCACATTTAATTTCACCCCTTTCAACTCTCTTTAATTTTCTGAAGACTTCCTTTTGCTGTTTCCCTGCATACTTCTGTATCACTATCTGTATTTCTTTTGAACTGTCTATTGCCCTGTTTTGATGAATCAAACAGGTTTCTTTTTTGTACTGTGTCACTCAGATAATAGCAGGGTAAAAGGAAATTAAAACCAAGGTTCATACATTATTTTTATTTCTATTTTTTATTTCAGCTGGACTGAAAAATGTATTGCCCGTGAACATACCAGAGCATTTGCTCACTCTTTTTCATTGTCAGCTATGGAAGAGCTCCTAACGCTTTCAGCTCTCAGAGAATTTCTCATGCCTTTAGGTGGCACTTCTGGAGACTTTAGCTACATTGGTACTCCTGGCCCACATTTCAAAATTTTGATGCCATCAGTACTGGGGCAGTCAGTCTGGAATCCATTAAATGGTTCCCTTAAAATTTAGTGGATGTGGAACGCAAAATTTAATTTCAATAGGCATTTTTCATTTATGCGTTTTTTGTTAGAACAATTCCAGCAAGTGCTTCAGAGAAACAGAAACTTTAGCTCAGGTTGAGTGCTGTGCTGAAGCAGCTATATAGTTTGCAGATTTATCTTCAAATCACTTGGAATATGTACGAAGACAACTGAGACATGTCTTAACAAGGATCTTTATAAATACAGTGCTGATGATTTTGTAATGTAGCCTGACTATAAACTCAGTCATACCTCCACAGATAATTCCTGTTTCTGTTATTGAAAAAAACTTAATTTTTACCAAATTTTTATGGGGTACATATAATCAGATTTTTTCCATAAAGCATATGCTTGAACACACATATATTCTTATGGGATGACTCATTCAGGTGATCATCACTTACTGCTGAGGACTAGCAAAATAATTCCTAATATCTCAGCAAATTGTTTTATAGCTAGCTAATGTCAAACTACTCAAGGCTACTATTGTTAATTTCAAAGGTTTTCTTCCCTTCCCGTAGACATTATTCTTCCCATTCCAAGGTCTACTTCTGAATATCATTTTTGGTCTTTCAAGTCCAACAACATGTAGAAATTTTTAAGAACTATGTGGAGATCAAAATGGCTGAAGATATATGCTAGTCTTTAAAATTGCCTAACACTGTTTTTGTCTCCCTATACTATACCCTAATCACAAGCAGTAATGTTCATTTTTGGGGGGTTTTGCTACTGATTAGGGCCTTTCAGCATCAGACTTCCTCCCACTGCTGTGAATTAACATCACTGTATATGATACCATCCCATGTAACAGGACTATAAGGTCAAATTACTTTTGAAAATGAACATTTCTGTAAAAGAAGTGTGTTATTACAGTACCACACAGTACAACTATTACGAGTTTTCATTATCTCTTTTCTTAATCAAGCCCTTTTCAGAAATGTATGATTGAGCTTAAAAATCTACTAGGTGATGAAATTGCTTAGACAGGTCTTAAGCCGTTAGAAATGTATTAAAATTATTAAATGTGTGTGTAAATCTGCAGTACTTACTGTGTTTATTCAAGATATGCTTGTTATATCTAAAACACAATTGTTATTTAATTTTCATACATTGGAGACAGAAAAAAAAAATACAGAATTCTAAATATTTAAAAACATTCACTTTATTTGGATGTAAATAGCCTAATAACATGTGACACACAGAATTTCAAAATATCTGTATCCTGGTAGAGTCTTGGCATTGCATAACACCTCTTAGCTACCTTTTGGTTAAAAATGTTGAAATTAAGAGCTTTGCAATATTCAGAAAAAAATGATTGAATGTTCATATGCAAAACAAAAATATTTCTGTAAAAATAGTTCTGCAACTTGCATACTCAATGGGTAAAATAACCTTTAGGAATTTGCTTGGGGACAGGAAAGCCACCTTTCCATTTCTTTGTGTATCCTTTGGAGAGTAATTGAGCTGTTTCAAACAGTTAATTCATTTAAAAACAACAACAACAACAACAAATTTCTCCAGAACTTCAAAAAACTTCAAAACTAAAATGCTAACGAACAAATCCTTCTAAGTCTCAGGAGCCATTAGTAGTTGTATGCCTGTCAGCATACAGGAAATCGTCAGAATTTAGATCAGACTTTATTGTACAAACAATGAAAACATAATTAAATATTGATTAAAAGATAATACAATCAGGATTAAATTTGCTATTTTATCTGTGGGAACTGCTCTGTTGAAATCAGTAATGGTTCACTTGAGAAAGGCAAAATGAGATATGATTCTTCATAGTTAAACCATGCATTCTTTTGATTTTTCACATGAAAATGTAACTACAGCTTAACAAAAATATAGTTGTGTGCATTTCTCCCAGTTGTCTTCAATGATTCTTTTTATCTGTTGTCTATTTTCTCACTTCTTCAGTTTATTTTCCAAGGTGGACAATGTTAAACTCTGTATTCTATACACATCTGTAAAATAAACGAATAACACTCTGAAGAGGTTTTGTCACTGCATGAAAATGTCCTATATAATCAAATAAAAGAACTGTACTGGATTTCATCAACAAATTACCACATCATGAGGATATTGGTTCTTAGAACATTTAACAAAAGATCATTTCTTTATCCTTTCAGATAAACAATAAACAAAAAATGTAAAAAAACCCAAACCCTATAACTTTGTAAGGATTTGGTTTCTTGTCTTTGTGGAATAGAAAAATTCTGAAACCATCTAGTATTTGGCACATCTAGAAAAAAGCATTTATAGATTTTTTTTTTTTAGTTGATTAAAATGAAAGCGATGATAAAAAATCCTGGTACTAAAATGACTTTATGTGCAAGCTAATACGAAAGAGAAGGAGAGAAAAAGAAAAAGAAGACAGATACTCCTTTTATTTAATTTCTGTCCTAAAATAGCCATAATTCTTAATGAGCATTTTTCATGCAGCTCACACGCTTTGTTAGTTTTTAATTTAAATACAAATATGGTGCTTTGAATGACAACACTTATTAAATTCACTATTGTTTAGCCAGCTTGATAGTCACAGACTACAGTAGTTTGATGCACTGCATTCAGGCATGAAAAACAAAACAAAAAAAAAAGAAAAAAAAAAGAAAAAAAAGAAAGCCACGTTTGATGATACTTCTTTCACTCTTAAGTAAGATAAAAGAGCGTACTCAAACAGTTATTACAGAGCAATCAGCTCATTGTTAATCACCATACTTATCTTGGGATGTGAACAAACCTAAGATTAGTTTTCACTTACGAATTTCTAGGAGGAGTCAAGGTAATAATGTGAGAAGCTGAAAAGGATAAAAATGTAATTTGAAATGTTAAGAGCAAATTTAATATTTAGTTAAAACTTCACAATGTCTTTTTCTTATATTATGACATTCAGTTGTTGTAACTAAAAAAAAGGCAGGCATATAGAATTATTTTTTTTCTTTCCTTTAAGGTTCCTCTCTGATTATCTAGAATAATATTATGAATTTGGTTTGACCTATCTTGGCAAATCCCATATTATTGACAGGACTTTCAACACCTGACACAACCTTTTTTTACTCTATAGAAACCCTATGCTTCATGTGCCATTTTCTGAGGAACAGAGGACTCCTGTAGATAATGCATTCCTAGTACACCACCTTCTTCCTTTGTCAAACTTAGAATAATTTCTTAATTCCTGAGATCATTTAACAATGTTCTTATCCTGTTTTTCTGTGACAGAGTGTGCAATAGCTTCTGCACTGCTATCTGTTTTACATTAACACTAGGATAATTTGGGGTTTACCTTTATTCGCTACATAAAATACAAAACAGTCTAATGTTGCTTTTGAATAATGTTCATAGTCAGATGAAGCAGATCTCATTTTAAAAAATTAACATAAGCACTCAGAATTGAAATTAAAGTTGTTCTGCTATTTCCAAGTTTGGATTACATACAACCATCTTTAAAGCCCACAGTCATAAATGCTTTTTGTAATGATTCTTAAAAATTTATATTAGAACTAACTAGTATAACTAGCTAACCAGTTATGTAATATAAATTTCCTTCATTCCCTTGGCTTCCAAGAAAACACTCTGGCCACATCTGATGGCACAGCAGTTGCATTTGGCACCCCAGTTCCCCCTCCCTCATTTCTGGTAGCGTTCCAGCGGCGTCTTCCAAAGAAGATGAAAAAGCATAATTTCCAACCTGAATTAAAAATGTAGTCACCATTTTTAGTAGATTCATTGTAAAAACCTGAAGATTTATTTAATTTGGAGGAAGGAACTTTATTAGTTGCTGACAGTAGCTATATTTCTCTCCTTAACCTGTTCTGTTATTGGAATGTATTGCCATCATCTTCATAGTATGTTCTTTGTATTTCTATATTTTAGTATCTGACACCCCTCACCTCATAACTGCAATAATGTTCCCAAAAAATCTTATTTCTGCAAAACAAAATATTTTCTATTACAATATAAAAATTGATGACCATATCTTTGCATATCTTTAGAATTAAAAACTTCTCAAATTTTAACTGTATCTTCACTTTTTAAAATTATTCCCACATGCTTACCTAATGTAGTCTATTATTTTTGCAATGGACTTGCTCATAATTCAGAAGTTCAAACTACAAGGTCTAATTTCCTCACTCCTACAAATAAGTTGGATGTTTTAATTGACAGAACTGAATGTTTTAAATTGGTTATTTTTGTAAAATTATCATTGTATACACAATCTTCAAAAATTTCACCTCTTCCGAAAAGCCTGCACTTTTGGATAATTAGTGCAATTAGTAAAATTAGGAAACTAAAATTAGTATAAATTATTAATTCTGCTCTTATAAGTTTCTATTCTTTTTCAATATGAAATTCAAAATACTGAAAACTGAATTATTATTTGTTGCGTATACCATACCATAACATCTCTCCAGAAGAAAACCTTAAGATGCTTACTTGCCTTTTTTTGTTGTTGTTGCTGGGATGAAAGATGATCCTAATTTAATATCTTTAAAGATTTTTTTTTTTCCTAGCAAAACTGGCCAGTCCGAACCTGCAACATTTATATCGCTATGTAATTTCTATGACTCTCTTAATCTTCACTCATTGAACTCCTAAGCTTCATCAGGGTTTCTGAAATTCTTAATGAAATGAAAGTACATCGGAGATGTTTATTTATTGGAATAAAATGCATGTATAGCTGGCTTGAAGCTATATACAAAAATACCTTCAAATCTATCACATTTAGATTTTTACTGAAGGAAGAAGTTAGGAAAAGCTTCAGACATTACTTTAAAAATTAAAACTTTTTTTTCTGAAAATAATAAGTTTTATTTCAAAATAGTCAAAATAAAGAAATAAGATAATAAAAATCTTTTTAAAAAAATGGTTCCTCTGCCTTACATTTTTCATTCCATTGACGAACAGGAGAAATTATAGAATCATAGAATGGTTTGGGTTGCAAGGGACCTTAAAGATCACCTAGTTCCAACCCCCCTGCCATGGGCAGGGACACCTCCCACTAGACCAGGCTGTTCAAAGCCCCATCCAGCCTGGCCTTGAACACTTCCAGGGATGGGGCATCCACAGCTTCTCTGGGCAACCTGTTCCAGTGCCTCACCACCCTCACAGTAAAGAATTTCTTCCAAATATCTGATCTAAATCTACCCTCTTTCAGTTTAAAACCCTTGCCCCTTGTCCTATCACTACATTCCCTCCCTGTCTTTCCTGTAGCCCCCTTTAGGTACTGGAAGGCTGCTATAAGGTCTACCCAGAGCCTTCTCTTTTCTAGGCTAAACAACCCCAACTCTCTCGGGCTGTCATCACCATTAGCCTCATAAAATTACCTTTCCCTCCTCAAACACAAGCCTCTGGTTTCCATATTTGCCATGTAGCATTTGAATAAACAGCTCTCATATGACCGTTATAACTGCAGCCATAAGTACCTTCTGCTGGAATTGGAAAGAGCTGTATTACAGAAGCCAATAAACTGATTCCTCACGGTTAAGAAATACTTTACCATTTCATGAGCCCTGCCAAAAGGCTGCAGTACAGAAGAAAATTAGAAGTCAAGTGCTTAAAATTTTTACTAGTGTATGTTTAGAAAGAATTTCTAATGTTAACATGTTCTTTGTACTGTAAGCATTTCCAGCAACCAATGAATTTCAGAAGACTTTTGTACTGAAAAGTACATGTATAATTTACTAATGGAAATCTTTCACGTTAAAACTTTTGTTCATCTCAATATGCCAATTACTGGAATATTATTACAGCTCATCCACTTCTGCATTTTGCTAACCTAACACTGCTGATGATTCTATTATCCTCTGCATGTTTTTCATTAGATTTTTCTGACATGTTAACTTTGCCTTCTAATTTTCCATTTTTATTTTCTTATCTGTTCATTCTCAAATGTTTTCAAGTTTATTGAAAGAATAAAAGATGAGGTATCTATTCTTTACCTACTTTAAATTCAAATGAACTGTTAATTGCTTATGTTGCAAAGACATGAAATCTATAATATGTATCTTTTTTGTCATCCTACTCTATGTGATTATTTTGTAAGTTAATTCCTGTATTTTTATTGATAGGTAGAAAAGACTGAGGCAAAGATGAGTCATTAAGGAAAAAAACATGACAAATTTCACCTTGACTATAACAAGTTTTACAATATAACAAACCCTTTTGAAAATAAAGTTACAATGAAGAGAAATATAAAACTTTGGCTGGGTGAATAACCATAATGCAAACTCCTGAAATAATTAAATAGAAAAAAAAAAAAAAAAGATGAAGACTTTCAAAGACCTCTTCTGGTCTTTTCTTCTATTGTATTTCAGAATATAGATGACCACACACAATGGTTTTATTCTGGCTGAAAAGATAAATGCCTATATCCCCTTCAGCAAAAGCTATACTTCTTTCCTCTTCAAACACCTGAATGTTTTATTCTGTATAGAAAAGATGAATGAGAAACGCTAATTTAAATAAGGCTCCATTATCGAAGCATTTAAATGGGTAGGTATTATTCCCTCGATAGGATGGAATACTCTAAGCAGAAGGGGCTCTCATTTTGAACTTATTTTAACCTTAACTTTCCCCAGTGGTTGTGTGAGATTGTATGTTTGTTTGTTTGTTTGTTTTTTGGTTTTCCAAATTATGGAATACCTTGCATGCTTTAGAGGAAAACTCTCTGGTGATATTGGTAACTTAAAAAAAACCAAACACAAAAAAACCAAACTAAAACAAAAAAACATATTAAGGATACATTAAAATAATAATTACAAATTCCTTTCTTTGTCCTCATTTTGATCATTTAGAATAATGTATTGAACATATAATACATTGCCTGAAATTTTTAAGTATCTCTGCTTTTGAGAGACAATATTCATTTTCTTAATACCAAAAAAGTTTTTGCCCTTTCTGAAAATAATTTACAATAGCAGGAAGAATACTGAAGAAGTGTAGAAAGGATTCCTTATGTTGCAGCCTTTTTTTATTTCCCAGAATTTTTACTATATTCCCCATTTAGAATTGCTATTACCCCTCAATCCTATACTTCATCCTTAAAATAATATACTAAGTTATAAGTATTTTATAGATGCGTATGATACAGTATGTATATTATTCAAGCTATTTTTTCAGCCCCACACAGAAATTATTAATTACATTCAGTGTCCTAGGGGGTGTAATTATCTGCCTCACAAGCCAGTACATGTTCATATAGAATATCATTATCTGTCCCAAAGATCAAATGATTGCAAAAAAGGCACTCTTTTCTAATGTTATAGAATCCATCCCTCCAAAACAGGATTGCCTAATAATGCTGGAGACACAGAGTTTTCTGTGCTTTTTCTTCACTAGTTACAACAAGTATGTTGCCTTTCAGTAGCCGTAGGAATATTTAGTATAGGGCTAAGGATTTTCAGGTCCACCTTGCCTCCAAGATAATAACATAAAGAAAAAGAAAAAAAAGTTATGGAATACTGTCAAAATTATTAGCTGATTAGTACAGAAAAGTAATTGATTTACTGTTTGAGCTCAGTATTGACAAATAGGGCAAAAACCGAGCCTAAATTTCGTAGCACTTTATGAAAAGCTACATTTCATGGCTATTTCCCCTGAAAAGTATCCCTACCTTGAGAGCAATTTCCTATGGCTTCCTTTAACGACCAGCTCAGTGCAGATTGAAGAAAGCACAGTTCCCCCCGGAAAGAGTGGTGGATGACAGGAATCATAGTTCTGATATCAACAGTGAGAAACAAATAGAAGCAGCATAGCAGGTTTATTCTCAAAATCTTTTCAGATTGCTTTTTGCATTCATCCGTGCTATCAGCTACACTTTTTTTTTTTTTCCCAGTTAAAACTATACAAATCACAAACACCCTAAGGCCTGTCTGATACAAAAATGCTGCTCTAGAACACTTAAGTAACTCTCTATGAAAATTTGTTCTTGTGGCTTAATGTCAGCACTTTGTTTGAGTGTTCAGTTTCAGCAGTGACAGATATTTTGGTTGGAAAGAATCCTTAAGGAAATAATAAGCTACTGAATTCACACACAAACTAAAGATGGAAGAAGATGTACACAACAAAAGAATGAACAAAAAATAAAGAATTAATTCTACTGTGTATACGCAATGAGTAACTATTTTTAAAAGCATGATTCTTTTATTTGTCACCCAATGTATGCTGTTTCATTTACAGTTCTACCAGAAGAATGATTCTTAGGTCTTATCTCTTTGAAGATAGAAAGGGAGAAGTTTCCAGTGAATCAAGAGACGACTTACACCTGATCTCATCCTAAACAGTTAAGCTGGAGGCTTAACTGGCTTCATGGCATGTGGTAATTCTGGACTGAAGCTTTCCTATGTCCTGGGAATGGTCTCACAAATAATTTCATAATGCCATTGCTCTCCTTAAGCGTTCAGAAAAATCAGTGTTCAGAAAAATCAGTATTCAGAATTCTGTGTCAAGCATAAATGCAGAGTGCTGCATGGAATTTCTACAGAGGGATACTTTTATCTGTCTGTCTGTCTGTCTGTCTGTCTGTCTCTCTCTCTCTCTCTCTCATCAATCATCGGTCTTACCTACATGTTGCACATTTCATCTCAGCTGCTTGACTTGAAATAAAATTTAATGTGTATGTAGCAAGGTTATGCTGTTGATAGACATCCCATTACTGTCAAAAGGGACCTCTTGATATGAATCAGAAAACTGATTCACGTAGGTCACTTTAAAACTTTACTTAGGATATCTTAATCAATGTTTTGAATCTAAAGTGAAGTAACCCGGACAGTTATGAATTCATAGGGAAGTATGTGGATTATATTGTAAGGCTATGTTATAAATGTATGAAAAACATAAAAACTCCAAAATCAATACGTGTACAGGAGGTCATCCCATATTACAAGTAGCTTTGGAATCCTGTGCCAGGAATGTCTAAATGGAAAAAAAATCATTATTTTTGTTAGAGTTTTTATCTGTGTAATCTAGCTAAATTACTCCTGGTACTATTATATCTTCTCAGGGTAAGGATAAGCTACATCCATTTTTAGGTAGTGAACTGAACTACATGGGAATAATGATTAGGTTAATGGTGAGAGAACATAACAGGGAAGGTGAGACCTTGGAGTCTGCAGAATTTTTCTCCAAATATTGTGCATATACAATTTATGATGTCAAGATATACAGTAAAGTTCTGCAAAGCTTGCTTGTCACTGGAGAAACTCCCATACATAGTTCCTTCCTATTCTGCATCAAAATTACAGAAGGAGTTAATAAAGAACTCATTTTTATTCCCCTAGCGCATTTTCAACAAATTTTCATTTTTAAATTACTTTTCATAGAAGCTACAAAGAAAGGGCATACAGATATGTGATATTGGATAATATATCTAAGTAGGGGAAAATACAACAGCAAACTGAAGATGCAAAAACTGAGTACCGTGTGACTGTACAATACATGGAATAGGTAGATAAACCTGTTCTAATTACCAACACAATGCTACTTTCTTCAACAAAAGTACAAAAGTGTTTGTTTGAGAGCTATAGATTTGTTTCTTTAATCTCCTTTCCCTGGAGAGTTATCAGAGGTTGTTCTCTTGCTGGAGTGCTCTTCCCTTGTCTTGAGCTCTGAATTTCATGATTAGAGTGAAAAGCTGCTTTTTGCCTGCTTCTGAGTTGATGCGCACTGCTGAAGGAGTTGCTCTCTGTTGATTCACCAGTGTCCACCTCAGCACTTTCAGCCTCCAGGGCAAGCTGTTGGTCTTAATCATAAATCGAGTACATGAGGAAGAATAATTAAAGAGCAAACTGTAATTATGAGTAACATCCAAAGGGAGCAAAACTAACATTGAATGTAGGCCTTAGGTTTCCTATTAGTGCATTTAGGATTAACTATAAACATTCTTGTTAAACTCAATTAAATAGTTCATTAGATGGATTTTTTCTATTAGAACAGAATAAAAGGCTTGACTTTTACAACTACACTGTTTGTTGAGGTTTTCTTTTTTCTTAACTATTACTGGGTATGCTTCAATGGGTTTCCTTTTCCTGGGAGACATATTTTAAAAAGACAGAAAAAAAGAATCCTTAGCACATCTTTAGGGGGCTGTGCTTTTTTGGTTTCTTTTTATCACCATTCCTCCTACACCCCAAAAGTAATTAGTGATGTGTCAAATGCTGTATGATTATACATGCCTGAGAAACAGTGATAGTCCCTTGTTGGTGGGGTTCCTAGCAATCAGGATCCTTTTTCCTTCCCCTACAATTGTCTGTTTTACTAAACCTGGATCACATGTTTGCTGTTACAGTTTAAAGTGGACTTCAGTCTAGAAATAATTCATTTCTTTGTAATATCTGAGGAGTCATGTTGAAATATATTCTGGTGCGTTTCATGCTATGTCCCATCCTAGTTTTGTCAGCTGTGACAGCAAAATTAAGCAGAATGAAGCAATATACATTTACTGCAGTATAAATATTGTCACCAGTTGACTGAACTTCCCGAGGCTATTTTTGAGGACTACAGGGGTATCAGTGCAAGTACCCTGAGAAAAAAACTCTTACAAATATTTTAGGGGTCTATCCTTCAGAGTCTTTAGCAGTTGTTTAACTGCATATTCAAATTTAACTTAGAATCCAGTTTGATTTTTCATTGGACTTCAGCTATGTTTAGGTTTGTATTTTAGGTTGTATTTAGGTCAGGAGATCAGGGTAGAAGTTCTTAAAAGTAATTTTTGATTTTAACATCTCTGAATTCATAAGCTTGCCTTTTCCTTGCATCTCCTTTGATAATGCAATGCTGGCATAGCAATAGTTAAACTGCAAGTCCATTAGAATTTCCCATATAGATTCTGTTTCACAATGAATTAAAAAAAATCAAATACGAAAATATACCTCTAGATGAAACTGCTTCTTGTTACTGTTCAACAAAGTACTTTCCTGGTTATCTTCAGATGTCATGCCTTTTTCTTGATAGATTATTTTAAGCATGAGATGTTACAGATAGGTGATCTCTTAATTTTTACACTCTGAAAGCAGATTTTTTCCTGCAGCGTTAAGTATCTTTGTTTATCCCATCCAGTGTTCTCCACCCTAGAATATTATTTTTTTAAAAAAGTTAATTGTTATTGATATAGTAGATGAACAACAACTAATGCCCTAGCCTAACTGCAGAGACTTAAAACAAATACATATGAGATGTAGAACTTAATTTCAAATGCCAGGTGCAGCCTGCTTCCTTTTTTTCTATAAATTCTCTTCTGTGCAATTATTGTCAGAACTTTATTCGATTCTATGTACTAAGAAACCAATGTCTCTCATGATCCTCCCGAAAAAACAGTAAGTTCATTTTTAGTATATTTTGGCATCTTTAAATTGATGGAAGCGTTTTAGAAGCACATACTCTGATTAATGGGGACAAAGCTATTTTAAATGTGTACTACTTCCACTGTCCATTAAAATGTAATCATTGCTATTAAGGTTCATTAGATAATTCCATCGATCTTAACCTCATTTAAATAAAAGCATGTAAAATGCACATATAATCCAAGAACCAAAAAAAAAAAAAAGGGTTTATCTGTTTCTGATCTTACTATTTGAAAAGCATACAGACCGCTGCTAAAGCTACATGGTGCTAGTTTCAAACTCCATCTGACTTGTCAGAAGCTGCTCTACATTGCAAAGTACATTTTGTCTAGATTCCCATGTGATATGTCTTGTACAAGTGTGTACATCACTTTATAGTCTTACTATGAGAAAGAAATTTTTTAAAGAGCTTTTGAAGTCCTAAGCAATTTACGGTTCAGAAGTCATAAGGGAAAAGAACTTATGTCATTGCTACATCAGGAAGGCCTAAGTCCCATGGACACTGAGCAGCTCTGCAGATAGGATTCTACCACCTAATTAAATAGAAACATTGTCGACTTTCTAATTCTACAGACAATGGAGGAAAAAAAATTAACGTGAAAGAAGGACAATACTGAAGAAATTAGTTTTGAACTTCAGCTCAAGACTTCAGCAGACAGAATGACGTTACAGCTTTTTTTCATAAATTACAGCACCCATAGACAAATTGTTTTCTATTCTTTCTACTTGTTAAGAATTTCAAAAGTCACTCCCTCTCTTATGATTTTTCTGTATTAATTTTGCCATAATTATATGTTTTATATTTTGAGTGAGCTACTGAAGATATCTCAAGGATGGCCTAGTCTGTACCAGTATGAGTTATCTTTCTAATTTTAATGAATGTTACTTTCCTCTTGCACATTCTTTTCCTGCCAGCTAATCGTAACTCCAGAAGATTTAAGAAGAAAGAAACACTGCACGTTTTTTCTTGGCCATTTTCAATTGTTTTCCTCACATAGCTGTAATGTAATTTGAACTGGATTTATCTTTTATTTTCTCTCGTCAAATGTCCTGTAAGGTCACAGTACATTTAAAAAGGTTGTTACTTTTCAACTGAGAAGTAGATGACTTTCAGTGATAAATGAGCTGATTCTTCTGACAAAAATCTGTAACACACATACTTTGCAAAGTGCTTTGGTTTCTTTCGCTAAAGGTTAAACAGTGTCAGTTGTTATTATTATCTTATTATTATCAATAATTTATTCTCCTTTTCATATGTGTGTACCAATGGGAATATATACTCTGAAGCGTTGGATGTTGATCTCTAACTGCCTTTTACTACAATGGGAGCAGAAGGTCTTGAAGAGTACCAAATTGGCAAGTTAACTGTAGATAAAACGCAAGCAGAAAGAGCTGAAATATCCTATTTTGAGAAAAATAATATTTATGTTAACATGCTGTCTTATTTCACAGAATCACAGAATCACAGAATGGTTTGGGTTGGAAGGGACCTTAAAGAGCACCTAGTTCCAACCCCCCTGCCATGGGCAGGGACACCTCCCACTAGACCAGGCTGTTCAAAGCCTCATCCAGCCTGGCCTTGAACACTTCTAGGGATGGGGCATCCACAACTTCTCTGGGGAACCTGTTCCAGTGTCTCACCACCCTCACTGTAAAGAATTTCTTCCTGATATCCAACGTAAATCTCCCCTCTTCCAGTTTGAGGCCATTACCCCGAGTCCTATCATTACACTCCCTGATAAAGAGTCCCTCCCCATCCTTCCTGTAGGCCCCCTTTAGGTACTGGAAGGCTGCTACATGGTCTCCTTGGCGCCTTCCCTTCTCCAGGCTGAACAACCCCAGCTCTCTCAGCCTGTCCTCATAGCATAGGTGCTCCAGCCCTCTGATCATCTTCGTGGCCCTCCACTGGACCCATTCCAACAGATTAATGTCCTTCTTGTGTTGAGGACTCCAGAGCTGGACGCAGTACTCCAGGTGGGGTCTCACAAGAGCAGAGTAGAGGGGCAGAATCACCTCTCTGGATCTGCTGGCCATGCTGCTTTTGATGCAGCCCAGGATGCGGTTGGCTTTCTGGGCTGCAAGTGCGCATCGCCTGCTCATGTTGAG
>VYZM01017383.1:8887-66749 GCA_013398915.1 Dromas ardeola | reverse complement strand
ACCTCATGAAGTTCAACAAGGCCAAGTGCAAGGTCCTGCGCCTGCGTCACAGCAATCCCAAACACAAATACAGGTTAGGTGGATTGTGAGAATGGATTGAGAGCAGCCGTGAGCAGAAGGACTTGGGAGAGAGTTGGCGTTGATTGGCCTAGAGAAGGCTCTGGGGAGACCTTATTGCAGTCTTTCAGTACCTAAACGGGGCCTACAGGAAAGCTGGAGAGGGACTCTTTATCAGAGAATGCAGTGATAGGATGAGGGGTAATGGTTTTAATCTGAAAGAGGGGAAATTTAGATTAGATATTTGGAAGAAATTCTTTACTGTGAAGGTGATGAGACACTGGAACGGGTTGCCCAGAGAAGTTGTGGATGCCCCATCCCTGTAAGCATTCAAGACCAGGCTGGATGGGGCTTTGAGCAGCCTGGTCTAGTGGAAGGTACCCCTGCCCATGGCAGGGGGGTTGGAACTAGGTGATTTCTAAGATTCCTTCCAACCCAAACCATTCTATAATTCTATGAATTTGTTAAGTACTGACACACTTACGTCTGTGTCCCCTATACATTAACAGAAGATAACAGATGCTGGGGTAATGGATATGATGTAAGAATGAAAACTGGAATAATATGTGTGTATTATTTTCAGAATGTATGTATTTTCAAATATACAAAAAAAATGCAAGGAATATAGGCTTTGAGAGTAAAGTCCTGGATATTTCTGTTTTTAAAAATCAAAACCATTAATTACTCAATAGTATTAATAATGTCTCTGACATGTCACAATGTTTTCTTGCACAGAAATTGTAAAAATAGTTGAAACACCAATATAGTCATAACAATTTATTGCAATTTTCCGATGCCTAGTCTAGCTCATTTGTTATATTATCACATTATTCTTTGTAAAAATCCACGCTCTGTAAAGTGATTTATTCTAATTATAGGAGAAAACAGGCATTTAAGGCAGGAAGATATTTGGATCCTTCTCAGTCATCCTTACATCCACAGCACTGTGTCCCTCCCTTTAAACTTTTATATGTGTTAGCTGTAAATTGAAGTATGTGGAATTTCTCCAAGAAGCGTGAAATCAAGTTCCAGTTTTGCAAGTGAACATTTTTCCCCTTGAGCAGAAAATACAGTGTAAAGGATGCATGGTCAGCACAGCAATAAAATCTTACATTTTTTTACAAGCAGGGAAGTTAGAACACAAAGAAAAAACTATATAAAAATATGACGGTTCAAGGGCAGATAAAAAAATCTCCATTCTGTCATTAAAAGCAAAGCTTCTAGTTCATGAATCCCTTAAGTTGATATTTTTCAGAATTCAGAAGAATATGTCATCTTTGTTTGTCTGCAAATTGTTGAAGAAATGTTAGAGAGCTGTCTGCTCTTGTCAGAAACCACAGTTGGAGCCTAGCCTGAGGTTTGGAGAAGAGTAACTCTGATGAACTCAGCATAAGCTTTATTGGCTAGTTGTAGATATCTCTAGACTGAAACACTTGGGGCATATTTTCCCCTAACTAACAGTCTAGCTAAAGTGAAGTATCTGCTATGAAAGATTGGATTTCTTCCCATATTGCAATATAAAGGTGAAGAATGATCCACCAGGGCTAAATTTGTAACACACAGGTTACCTCCTGTAACTTGTCTGTAATTTCAATTGTAGATACAAATTAAATTTGTGTCTTTAGCTGGTTAAGTACTGCCATCCATTTTTAACAATTATTTGTTTCAATAAAATTATAATATTGATTTAACCACTGAACAAACACAATAATAAAAGAGTCTCTGAGTCTTAGAACTTCTGTCTAAATGAGAAAGCCAAAAGGAATGCTGGTATCTCCCATTTACAGACAGGGAACTGAAGCACAGAACAATTACTCAGTTTGCAAATGCTTTTCATCGGAAATGTATACATAATGCAGTGATGCACAAAGCACAGATACTGTAGCTAGTTCTGAGCAAGATATCTCTAGAATCGGAACTGATAGAGATTTCTCCTGAATGAGATAGCTCTAGAATAAAAAGCATTATAGCAATATGATGCTTTTCTCAACTAAGAATTAAAGGCCAAAACTGCGCAGTAGCAGAGGTTATAGATATCCTGAAATCACAGAATCACAGAATCACAGATATGAACTACCAGCCCTGCATATTGCCCTGTGCACATAGAGACTGGCCACTGTCATTGCAGACTTCATGCCAGGTAATCACACTTAGTGAGCAGCAAGCACCAATACCTGAACCTAAATCTTAGATATCCTTTTCCATAACACCATATTCTTATGTTACTTCTTAGTCCTCAGATTGCAATACTTTCTACTCCTACTGTATTTTGTTTAAAAGAAAATAAAAGAAAATAACTTCTTTCAAGTTCTGATAAGAAGTAGTTCTGTTTTCAACTTCAGAAGAAATTCAAAGCTATGAATTTAACAAACACAGACACATACATTATTCCTATATTAAATAGTCAGGACCTAACACATAGCTTTGGCCTTGGGTTTTTTTGTTTTAGACAGCTCACTTCTGAGAAAATTTTTTCATTGAAACAATTCTCAGTTAACTGATTTTCTTCACTGTACCTCACTCTGTAAACATATGGAAAGAAACAGAAAAATTCCTAAGTACATTTCAGGTACTGAGTGATTAAAGAACACTACAGTTCTTACATATCATGGTGAAAATAAAAACATTTTTCCAATAATGAAAACTGAAACAGAGGGGATCTCTCTCCCATTCTTTCTGAGCTGATAGACTGTGGCAAGGCCAATGGAACTTAATTCATAAGTATGTGAAACTCAGATTTGTCCTGCAGTTGTAACTGTGGTGTAACTGAGTATCGGAGCAGTGCCTGTCTATACACCCATAAGTCATTAATTCCTTGGGGGGCCAGGCACTCCCTGTCTAGTTGTCTGCATGGTGAATTAATTGATCTGAAACAGTGGAAAGACTTGAAACGATGTAATTGAAATCATAGCCACCTTCACAGTTAAGTATTTGACTAATTCATGCAGGAGCTCTCTGAGGAAACGTTTTGGACTGTCCTGAAGACTCCCTCCAGGTACCTCCTGCTGTGCCTACGCAAATTTGTTTGTTTCAGTGTGTAAATCATCTTGGGTGGGGGGAGAATCCGGTCCTTTCAGCAATTTCTCAGATGGTTCCTGCTGCATAATTGATCAAAATGTGTGTAGATAGGGTGCTTGTAAGTAGCAGAAACTATTCCTGCAAATGCAGACATTGTCATGTAGGACAGTACTTTATCCATAATTTACAGTTAGGTGATGTTTTGTATAGGTTTTCAGACAACCCATAGGGATAGATTATGCATATGCAAGAGTGGTCATGAGTCAGCTGGATTCAGCATAACGGCTTCAGTGGGGGGGTGGTACCCGATCCAACTTAAGTTACCATTCCAATGACCCATGCAACACACCATGCTTACACATTTAGAGAGCAGCCAACTGTCCTCTTTGAGATAGTTGATTCCCCAAACATGTTACCTATGCCAAGATCCCTCTTTTTTTAACACTCTGTATCTGTGCAATAGAAAAACAAGGAAAATGGAGATGAATGATATGTTTTGGCTCTTTCTTCTAACTATTCAAAATTAAAATTCTTCGGTTGTTCCCAGGAGCCAGAGAGATAGCTACAAGGTCCACAAATATGAGGAATGTGTGATTGTCTTTAACAGAAGGTATAGAATTATTATTAAACAGTTAGGTTTATTTCCTTGTGAGAGTTCAGTGCACTCTGGCAATCTGAGAATTAGAGCACACCTTTATTTTCTTTCTTTTTTTTTCCCTTCAATTCTAATTCTATTTCTCCAATTTATACTACTTTTATTCACTTTTTTCTCTTCTGATACTACTGCTCTTATGTGTAGAAAAGTGCCAAAGACTTTCTTCTAGTTTGTTTTTTGTTGGTTTAGGGTTTTTTTTGTTCAGTCATACCATCCAACTTCCATTAACTCTTATAATGCTGCTGCATTAAAACCTACAACTTACCCTGCCTAAGCCTGTACTTCTTCAGTTGCATAGTCATTCACAATAAAGAGTTAACTACATAGTTTCTCCCAAGCTGATTCAAACTTTTCAGCATCTAATGCAGTATCGTTCTTTTAAGTAGAAAAGAATAACATTGAAACTCACAGATTTAGGACTTTAAATGACATGACCAGAGCACTGGGAATGGATTACTTTACAATATTCTGGAACTTTTCAAAGTATGTAACTTAATTAGCAGCATACAGGAGTTTTCTATCACCTACTACATGCATACCTAAATTTTTATCAGTGTTCAAAAATGTTGCTAATTTTGCTTTTATAGCTCACTTCCACTGAAAGGCCTCAAACACTGAAGATGTGAAAGCTAGTAATTTTTTCTGTTACTAGACTGAAAGAAACGGAGGCATAGAGAATAAATATAGACTGTTCAAACAATTATTTTTTTTATTGAAGTTGCAAATGCAGTTTAGCAATCTTGTTCAAAGCTTCTTTTGAGCAACATCCTTTCTGTGATTATTGTTGTCATCCTTATCACTGTCCTTTATGATATAGTAGAATCTAAATTTCATCTAGACAGGATATATCTCACTAGGTCTAATAAATATCTAAAACTTACGTCAGTCCTTTTTCTAACGAGTGTGCAAAGGAATGAAGTTTTATCTTCACCAATGACTGTCACACAGAATTTTCTGTTTGCCTATAAGCACACAAGAATGGGATTATTCTTTATAAACTGATTTTTAATTTTTAAATATAATAAGATCATTCAAGGTCAGACTGTTATCCTCTTACTCGTAGTTCTGCATAGGAATCAATAGCACTGCTTAGGGGAGCAAATGCTCTCTAATGTGATCACATACAGGGCTCACAGCCTCATCTATGAATGTCAGCATCATATTAATTAATCACTTCTGAAACATTGAAGAAGCTGCATGACTTTGAGATTTTCTGTAATTTTCCAAGGAATGAAAACTATACCATTCCTAAAAAACAAAACAAAACAAGGAAAAAAACCCACCAGATAATCTAGAATAATATTAAATCATAAACAATATTCAGTGGTAATAAGGAGGTGATATCAACTGTGCAAAGGTTCGGTAAAAAATATGAGCAATGTAAGAAAGGAACACATAATATTTAGAGGGACAGAATAATTTTTATTCTGATGGTGATGTTTGTTCTGAACATAAATGATATTATGTTTTGAGGGAGTAAATTGTACACAATTGTAGAAATCCTACTTGAATAAACGTGTGTTCTCTTTGTGCACTATTTAGTTCTCTGTAATTGTGCTTATCAATATAATGTTATGAATTCCGTTTTGTTCTTACTGAAATGAATAGGCAGTCTATGTTTCTTGGTGTAATCTTCACATAATAAATGTAGCCAAAAGGCTGATGGATAGTGTTTTTAGCCCAACTCTCTTTCCAGATGCCAGTGCTGTATGTCACTGGGAAAAAATAGATGGAACACAGTGAAGATGGGAAGATTATCTTATTAAAACAAATCAACATTTTAAAAATATTTCTGTTTAATTCTTTTAAAGTTTTGTTGTTCAAATTTGGGGTTTGGCTTTGTTCCCTCCCCCACGCAGTGTTAAGTGAGGAAAAGGTCAGTCGCAGAAGGATCAATATCCTATTTGTTCCTGACACGAAAGGCCCTGAATCCAGACCCTGGATAAGGCACGGTAGGATGTGAACCAGGAATGAGCTCTCACCATGTGAGTTAGGAAAACAGAGCTATTCATTACTCCAAATTCTACCCATACTTAGTGTATTTCTAAGGAATAGATTTCACTAAAACCACATAAAAACATTTCTGGAAACTCCTCAGATGGTTAGAAATTCATAGAAAAGCAGAGATACTTGTCCAAATGTTTATTAAAAAAAATAAATATAAAAAGCTCCTGCTTCAATTTCAAGTTAGAAATTTATCATGAATAACTACTGGCTTAAACTGTACAGCACAAATGTTGTGCTTTACGTGCTCTAGTCAAGTGGCTGCTTACTATCTTCTACACTCCACTTTCATTATGCTTCAGTCTATGACCCTGAAAGATGCATGTGTCTCTTCCAAGATGTATTAGTGTACAGCTACAGAAGTGTATTATTAGCTTCTACCAAAGCTTTTAACCTTCTGTGGGAGCTGATGTACTTACGATTTTTCCAGGTTACTATGAGTTAGGTTTCCAGTGGCAACTATCTTCCCAGCAGATTATAGTGCCATATATAAACAAGTTCTGAATTAACAAAGGAGCAGATAGGAAAAACAAAACGCAGAATCTAGCATGGCTAGATTCTATGCTACCTGCATGTTCTATGCTACCTTCCTGATGACCAAAATCACTTAACGCAGAAAGTGTTAAGTATCTCCATGAAATAATGAATCAAAAGGACATTTGATATTAGGAGACCTGCTTTAAAATATAAAGTTTTAGGGATTTCTTTACAATCATTTTCTAATGTCAACCCATAATTTATTGAAAATATTGCATTAGATGAAAATATGGAAAATATTACTCGAATTGAAATGAAATGTAGGTATCAGTATATTGTGTATGGTATAAGCATTAACAACAGTTGCCAGAATGAATTACCACATTTGACATCTTAAAATAAAATCATTAATAAAGAGAAAATAACACTATTAGCATTAATATTAGTTTTATGATATCTAAAGACATCACACTGGCAACCCTGAGGTTCCTTATTTAGTCAAAATATGGGCAAATCATAGCTTGTGAAACTACTGGATTAAATTAAGGCACTGTCCTAGGTATACAATAAAGTGGAGTCAGCTCCATTGTCTCCATTTCAGCAATCTGTAATCATGCTGCAGCCAAGATGTCTTTGGGTAGCAACAGACGGCTAAGGGAAGAAAAAATAGAGCCTTTTTACCCACAAAGAAATGCACAGAAGTTCTGCTAGAGCAATTACTTCTAAAACTGGGGTAGAGCTAAACATGTGCTAAACGTTCAGAAAGATAGAAAATATATACATATAATTTTTTTTTTTTTAAGTAGACCTAACATTTTCATACAAACATGAAGGATCTGCCTATAGCACTATCAGAGTATGGGGTGCTTGTCAAGACCTTCTCTCCCCACCGTGTTCCTAGATCAGGTTACCCTTCTCTCTTACTGACCAGCAGTTATATTGGGATTTAATTTCTTCTTCTCTTTTTGGCCCTGTGGCTCGTGCATTCTACAAGTTTAACAACATCAGACACCAGATTATTCTATTATGGATTTCTGGAGTTGCTTGCCTGAAGTGCAGGGAATTAATTTCCTCCTTCTTCCTCACCTTTTCTTTCTTTTGTCCAAGCTCAACAAGTAATTTCATAAAGCATTCTCAATGGAAAGCAAACAAATAAACAACAAATCCCAGATTAACATACTGACCACTTCCCGTTCAGAAGAAAAGCTAGAGACTCTTTTTCCATACTTTGAGGGAAGCATGCACTGAAGTGCAGGAATCACTTTCAGATCACAATTTTAGCCTCACAGGGGTAACTAATTAAGTTTCCAGATAGCTAACTCTGTCCAGGAAGACAGTAACATTTCAGATATTCCATCTCTTACTTCTTTTAATATCTGGTTTAAGCTTCTTTCTGTATTATATTCTGACTCCATTTCTTAGGTGTGAAAATACTTTCTCTTTTCAATATTTAGCTAAATGTGTGTTGAATCTGTACTGTAAATTCAGCTACTGATTTCAGCTTTATCATCTGCAGATGCTCTATTTCTGGGGAGACAGAATAAATATCAACTAACTAGTCAGGTATCTTTCTGGGTGTAGTTCTTCCCAAAAGGCCCATTAATCAAACTACAGACCTCCCTACCCCCACACCCCTGCACACATACACACACACAAACACAACCAAATTTTTGTATTTGGAGAAAAATAATAGAAACCCAAATATTTTTAGATATATGGAGATATATTTATAAGCACACACACACGTAGGTAAGTATTATTAAATACAATATGCAATTTAACATTTATATATATGTGTATATACCTCATATCAAAGTATTGCTATTTTTAATTCTCTCCTGTTTTCTTCTTTTCTGATTTTTTTTTCTTCTAAAGCACTGCTTAATGTTGGACACCCAACTGCTACACAACATTTTCATTGTAAACAATTCCTCTTTATTGACATCATTTCTAAATTAATATAGTCAACAAAAAGCAGTAAAATCTTCAAGCAATTAATCAGTAAAATGAGTAGAACATACATACAGCTGCTACATTTAGACATTAATGACCCCATTTATAAAAGAATTTCATGATTTTCCTAATGTCAAATTACATCAGCTCTCTTTCAAGAAGAGTATCATAGCTTTCTGTCATTTTCCACTAATTTGATGTTTTGATGCACTTATATCTGAAACATAGATATATCTGTGTTTCAAAGCGGTGTTTAGGGCAATACTATTTCTAAATGTGAAAAATCAGAGAAAAAAATTTGTACTTATTAAGCTTTTTATTTTTTACTTCCCTATTCTTGAATCTTGTGATGATACTATGTTAACTTTCTCATTTGTCTTTTATCAAAATTTGGCCATAGTAGTTAATCGTTTACAGTTTTCCCTGGAAAATTATGATTAAGCCCTTTTATCTATAGTCATCTCCAAAGGGGCCAACATACAATTAATTGTGTTCAGTGATGGATAAATTCATTTTGTTTTCCTCTGAGTCCCATCACAGTTAGAGGTTGAGATTAAAAGGAGGTTGAACTCTTCTTTGTGAGTAGAGTTGATGTTTTCTATTTTTAAACTTCTTGCAAAACTGGGGGAGAAATGCTAAAAAGAAAAAAAAAGTCTCCCCACAAAATTTTAATGGAAGGGTGGTGAACTGAGTATTTTTGGAAGAAAGCTCATCGTCTTCCCCTCCAGTTTTCTTTTTGGCTAGAACACAGTCCCTATGCAACTGGTGAAGGCTTGTCTGTCTGTAGTATCACTACATTTGGTCAGTTGTGCAGTTTTCTAAACACATGATAAGTGCTACCGAACAGATATTGAAAGCTTGATATCTTTTTGCTGACAAAGCAAGCTAAAAATATTTCCAAGAAACTGCTTGTCAGTCTTGTCCAGGCAGCTAAATAGCAACAAACACCTGAATACACTCTGCAAGGCACACATTGAGGAAAAGTAGTAAACATTACACCTAACCAAATCACTTCCTGTTGACTGTTCACCTTCCAATAACTAATTTATTAAGGACTGTTAGGATTTGCCTGTTTCATTTTGGGAAAAAAAAAAGAAGAGAAAAAAGAATTACAAGTTTCTCCCACAAAGTTTTTTTGAATTTGTACTGTGGCACAAAGAATTATAAAACCTGAGGTAACATTTCATGACCTAATCTTCTATTTCTTTTCCTAGAGTCTCAAATCGTGCATTTGCAGAAAACAGAGGAATAAGAATCCTATAAATTGTCTACAATATTTTATCATTTATGTTTCAGCATCATTTATATTTAACTATTTTTTAAAGATTTCTGTCTAACGTTGTTTTAGGTAACTTATTCAACAGTTTAATTACTTTTACAGACTAAAAGATTTTCTGTGCTGTTTACCTTAGTCTTCCCTTACTGCAGTATAAGATGATTATTTTACATATTTGAAGAATTTTATCATGTCTGTTCTCAGCCTTCATTTGTCTAATTCAACAAAAAACATTTCAAATTTGCTTGCAGGCCATGTTTTCCAGACCTCATACTTTTTGCTTTTCTCTGTGACCTTTCTGGTTCACACACTTCTGATTAATATAGTTCAAGTCTGGTGCCCAGAACTGACACAGCTCCAAGTTATCAATCTCAAATAAAGTACGTGGATTACTTCAAATATCTTACATATCAAACTCCTGTTTATATATCCAGCTACAATGATTATGAGCTTGAGCTTTTGCTACATTATGACATTATTTACTTTCAGTTTGTGATTGACTGTACTCTTCTCGTGTTTACAAGATTTAGAAATGTTTTCTGGAAGGTGATTCTCTTTTTGGTAGTCGACTCTTCAAATTTTTTTACTGCACTTACAAACTTTCAGATAGCAAATTAATTCTGATTGGTAATGGTCTTACTTTTTGTTATTCTTATGATCTCCTTATGGGTATTGACTCATAGGGAGATCATAATAACTCATGATAATGGTGACTCATTTAAACTGTATTTCTAATCTTTGTTTATGAGAAAGTCACATGAAAAATGCTCAACAATCCCACAAAAACAAATAAAAAATTGTGATATGATTGTTCATTAAAAAATTATAATGATATGATTGTTGATTAAAATCTCTTGCCAGATTTTTTTATCAACTTATTTTCTCCTAAGTACTTACAGATGGTTTAATTATTTGCTGGAGTTTTGGAACTGACGATACCCAAAAAACAGTAAAAAGTGTTTTTTTCCCTTTTGAAGAATGACACTATGTTCTCATTTCATACTGTATAATTTCAAGTACTTAGCTGAGGCTTCTGAATTACAAGTTTAGTCATGGTGTCTCCTGTTTGCCCAACCATATATTTTCTACATATGTTCTTCCTAAATTATGTTCACTTACCGTTACCATCAATCTACCTGAAAACTAACCACAAAGGGAAAAAATGTGGCCAGAATGGGGAAGGTACGCTTTAACAGTCTGCAGTGAGGTAGGAATAAGAATGTAAAATATTTATGCATTTTTTACCCTGTGCAGTATTAAAGTAACTCTTTCCTTAACCTTATTACTATTATCATATTATAATAAGTATACTTATATAATAATAATAATATAGTTATAATATTATTCCTTTAACCCTCTTTATTTCTTGCAAATTTATTCTCAAATTGTGATTTTTTTGTTTTGCTACTCTAAATTTATGTTTTTATCTTCTATCCAAATTGGAAATTTGATAAGTTTTTTATTTCTTTAGTTTTAGGGATTTTTTTGCTACTGTAAGTTTACGTTTTTATCTTATATCCAAATTGAAAATGTGATAAGTTTTTTATTTCTTTAGTTTTAGGGATTTTTTTGCTACTGTAAGTTTACGTTTTTATCTTATATCCAAATTGAAAATGTGATAAGTTTTTTATTTCTTTAGTTTTAGGGATTTTTTTGCTACTGTAAGTTTACGTTTTTATCTTATATCCAAATTGAAAATGTGATAAGTTTTTTATTTCTTTAGTTTTAGGGATTTTTTTGCTACTGTAAGTTTACGTTTTTATCTTATATCCAAATTGAAAATGTGATAAGTTTTTTATTTCTTTAGTTTTAGGGATTTTTTTGCTACTGTAAGTTTACGTTTTTATCTTATATCCAAATTGAAAATGTGATAAGTTTTTTATTTCTTTAGTTTTAGGGATTTTTTTTACCTTTTTCCTTCAGGTCATTGTTGAGTGTAGATTTTCGGATCCCACCCAACTTTGAGGTAGCAGCAATTTAAGATTTATTAACCCTATTACAATAAATCACAGGATTACGTTGTATAATTTTCAAAAATATTTAATCATCAGCCAGTTATCAGAGTGATTTAATAAAGTTTGCTATAATCAACACAGTGACTTAGTTAAAGATTCAAAAATTGTAAGGTTCACACAAGATTTACGACAGTTTCGTAAATCGAATCACGCACACAAACACAGATATAGAAGTTAATCTATGATCAAGATGTTTCTCTTTTTGCAAATTGTAGTAGATTATTGATACCAAATGATCTTTTAAACCTCGAGAAATCCAATAGTAGTAAATTACTCATTCTTTTCCTTCATCAGCATTTGTCAGTAAACAATCTTTGAACCCTTCCTCTTCATCAGCATCTACTAGTGGACGATCTTTGAAATCCTTGAAAATTCTACTTTTTGAAATCCTCATGAATCTACCCTTTGAAATCCTCATGAAATGTACCCTGAGAGGTGTCCCAGCTCAGGGGGGGATACCAGGTCACACCGTGCTGGGATCCCGGAGATCTCAAAGGATCTCACTTAGGATCGCTATTTATAGGATTGCGGGACGATTGACTTTGGTCCATATTTTTCCATTTTTAGCCACAATTCCTGTCAGGAATTGTCACTTCCAGAGTGGTCTATAATCCAGGAAGCAGGAGTTTCAGGTGTGATTAGTGAGTGCCTATCGTCCTAACCCACTCTACTTGTAACCAGGACAAGAAAGTACCAGATCGTCCCAACTCACTGCGCTTGTAGCCAAGATAAGAAAGTGACAGATCATCCCAGCCCAGTACACTTGTAACCAAGACAAGAACACAATGCTGTCTGGTCCTGGCATCACAATGTGGCCCAGAAGGTCTGCACCACCACACTGAGATGCACATTTTTCCATGTAGATGTCTTTATAATACCTATATTCCATTAGGGTATGGATTCTAGTTGCAATGTTCTTTCGCGAAACTGTCCATCGTGTGAACTTAGTATTGTTTCCTGTGAGGTCTGATGGTTTGGATCTCTGGAATTTACTACGCTATCTTATACATTTCTTTCCATTAAAAAATAAATGGCACTGTTCACCATGATCTTTCTTACCCAATTATCCTTTCAATGTCATGCACTGAGTCATTTTCCCCTTATTGATCAGAAACAAAGCCAAAAAAATTTAGCTCTTTCTTCAACTGCTGCATCAAAAAGTTGGCTTCAGCAGACTCCAAGAACTTGTTTGATGATCTGTTACTGATTTCTGTATCTGTGCATGTCTCTTCAATTACTTATGGAGGCACAGTTCATAACCTTTGATCAACTGTGCAACTTCCTGATTACAACTGATTGCGGCACCTGTTTCTGCACCAGATACAACTAATCGCTCCACAATATATATGTCCAATTTGTACTACTGTCATGGTAGGCATTCTAGTTACAAGCTAGTCACAAACATCAGCTGGATTAGTCATTTGCTTCTTCTATTGTGACAGAATCATTGATGGCACATATTACTCACTCTGTTAGAAACAAACAGCTTGCAGCAATCTGACTCCAAAGAATTCTGATGACCTTTTTCCTTTACATTATTTTAACTGGTTTCTTATACATTATGTCCTTTTCTACTAATTGTAATGCATCTGTAGTTTAAATTTTAATTGCATAGTTATTTTACCTGTAACTCAAATACGAATCAGCTTTAATCAACAGGAGACGCTAGGTACTCAGTTCATTCTATATATTTCTGAATGTTATATTTTGGTTGTTTTATAGTCAGCAGGCCCTCATCCTACAATAACACAGGTGTAGAACTCCATTAGCTCTCGGCCTACATACATCCTGCTTGTTAGTTTTTTAGTTGCTTATTTGTCATGTTTTAAAACAACTCCTCACTTCAGTTCTCCAGCTTCAGAAATTAGACTTCCTGTTTTTCAGCATCATATGACATTGAATTTTAGTCTATGTTTATGACTCATTTTATTTTTTCACAAAAAATGTTTCAGTATTTAAATCCTCCTTTAGCCTCAACCTCATGAATTGGTCTTCGTTTACAGTCTCTGTCAGTCTTGATGGTGGAATTTTTGCTTTTGCCTCCTTTTTTACTGTACCCAGCCACAATCTCATTGTTATACCATGGGTCATGGTGTAATACATTAAGTCCTTGATATGAACCTCATGAAGTTCAACCAGGCAATCCCAAGCACAAATACAGACTGGGTGGAGTATGGATTGAAAGCAGCCCTGAGGAGAAGGGCTTTGGGGTGCTGGTGGACGAGAAGTTCAACATGAGCAGGCGATGTGCACTTGCAGCCCAGAAAGCCAATCGCATCCTGGTCTGCATCAAAAGAAGCGTGGCCAGCAGGTCAAGGGAGATGATTCTGCCCCTCTACTCTGCTCTCGTGACACACCACCTGGAGTACTGTGTCCAGCTCTGGAGCCCCCAACATAAGAAGGGCATGGGCCTGTTGGAATGGGTCCAGTGGAGGGCCACGAAGATGATCAGAGGGCTGGAGCACCTCTTCTATGAAGGCAGGCTGAGAGAGCTGGGGTTGTTCAGCCTGGAGAAGGGAAAGCTATAGCAGCCTTCCAGTACCTAAAGGGGGCTTATAGGAGAGATGGGGAGGGACTCTTTATGAGGGAGTGCAGCAATAAAACAAGGAGTAATGGTTTTAATCTGAAAGAGGGGAAATTTAGATGAGATATTAGGAAGAAATTCTTTACTGTGAAGGTGGTGAGATACCGGAATAGGTTACCTAGAGAAATTGTGGATGCCCCATACCTGGAAGCATTCAAGGCCAGGTTGGATGGGGCTTTGAGCAACCTGGTCTAGTGGGAGGTGTCCCTGCTTGCTGCAGGGGGCTGGAACTAGATGTTCTTTAAAGTCCCTTCCAACCCAAACCATTCTATGTCTCTCCTCCTTCTTCCTGTTATTTTTATTTTCCTTTGGTTACATTTCTACCCTAAAATTATTGAACTCTTGTACTCAGTACTTCCTGATTACTTTAAAATATAGTTATGGTGAACATAAAAGCAAAAAGACCAAAAGTTATGAATATGTATTATCTGACACAAATGCCATAGTTATTTATTTTAGCTTGTATGTTAAGATTATTCTGGTTTTCTGTTTTGAAAAGGTTGCTTCTCTTCTATACTTAAACTTCCTAAATATATTTCCATATGTACTTATATCTGAATCCAAAAAAATTATAGTCCTGTCTGCAACATAATACAGATTCCTAATGTTATACATTGTTTTATAACTTCACCAAAATAAAAGGAAAAAGCCCTAGCAACACCGAAGGACATTCATTATAATTGTGATATTTATAGTAACTGACTATATAAGTTATTATAGACTACATCTTGCATATGTTTTGAAGTTATTCTCTGGCGTACTCTGCTTGCTTATTTAGAAGACACGGGGAATGAGAAATGATAGTAAATTCAAAGTAAAGTAAAAGTTAAAATATTTAGAAGACTGTTAGATTCGATAGACCTTACGGATAACACTAAAACCACATGCTCAGCAGATCTTTGAACTCTTCTGCATTATGCTTCAGTCAGTCACAACAAGCTTCGAACATGATTCTTCTAAATTGCATTAAAAGAAATCTTATGTCAGGTGTTTTGCTGTCTTACTCCTGCTTTTGCTCTGACTTTTTTGGGTTTGAGGTTTGTTTTGTTGTTTTTTTTCCAAAGCAACAGAGTGCTAAATTACATTTAATTTAACAAGAACGAGAACAGATTATAATGTGCCTGACTCTCTATGGTCAAAGCAGAGAGTTTATACATAAACACTTTGCATCAGCCCAAGAGAAAGAAGAAACAGTCTTGCAGAGAAGGACAAGACGACAAGGTGTTACTACAGAAGGAACTTAGAAGATCACTTATTGCATGATGAGTCTAGCAACATGATCACACAGTTTCCTTTCCCCCCCACCCCCCTCATTTTTTAAGGTAAAAATCAATTTCTAGACATTTATATAGTTAAGAGTTGTAGTCTCCTCAGAGATTGTGTTCCTACCCAATGCTAAAATACTATTGTAATTCTTTTTTCTATAGAGAATTGGGACAGAGAAGGACAGTTAAGGTCACAAAGGAAGTCTGTGAGAAACTAATTGTTAGGACTGAATCTCAAGAGATATTACACAATCACCAAGAGAAACTACATGTAACAGAGTTTACATATCATTTTCTTCATAAACATTATTGCAGATTGCTTCACAGAAAAGGTAAATGGAAAATTAAAGTAAAAAAAAAAAATCAGTGTATAGCAAATAACTCATTTGCAAAATTATCATTTCCCAACACTCCAAAATACCCAGGAATCAAGACACTCCCAAAAACTTTCTTGTAAAGTCAGGCACCATAAGGAGGTGAAGCTGACAAGACATTGTTCATTATCTTGAATTAGGAAGATGCTGAGCAGTATTGAGAAAAATTTGTTCCGCATTCCTGGTTTATTGAAAGGTTTCATATATTTAAAGAGTTCATTTTCTTTTTTTTTTTTTTTTAATGGAACAGTGTTTCACTGAAAATTTTAGATGAATTCAAAATGGCCTTGGCAACTTAAACTGAAAAAAGTAATTTCTAGGTAAATAACTCTAATGGATTGGTCTGGATGTGCAAAAGAAGATCATTTATCATCACATATTTTGTTTATTTTCTTGACTAGTAGAATACTATAGTCCACAACACTGCAAAAACTTATGCTGTGCTTCTCTTTCAAATTTGTTGAAGAATTAATCCCCTTTCTCAGGGTTACCACAGCTTCAGATGATAAGAAAAGGCAGTCACTGATGGGAATTAAATTCTCTCTCCTGCTCTCCAAAAAGTCAGTTGTGTCCAAAGTTGATAGTGCACTTTATATGTTTACCTATAAATTGTCATTATAATGGTAACATTACATATGCTGAAACTGTATATTAATACTAAATTAACTTTTGTCTTGCCATACATACCTAATTTTTCTGAGGTAACATCCTAGATATTTCGCTCCACTGAGTGTGTAATAGTACTGTGGACATTTTCAGAAGTCTCAATCACAGAAGGAATATTGCCTTAAGTTCTGTAACTTGCAAGGTGTAAATACATAGTTCTGAAACAACATTTATACTGTTTTCCTTTAGATATCTATTCTTACTCTTTTCCCTTCTTGCCTTCAAGTTACATTAAAAAATGACTATGTTTTATTTTGTTTGTTTTAAAATACATGTCATAATGAGATCTATCTTGTATTTTACAGCACTGCCTCAAGAACACAGGTTCCCATTTTCCTATTCCACTTGTAAATACCTGTTGAAGTTGTGGTGATTGATTAACAAAAAATCTGAGTAAGAACTTATATCTATGATAAGTCTTCAGTATAATGACAGGTAAACTAATAAGCATTGAAAGAAAAGTTATTACAGAGAGAAAAAGAATTGTATGTGACCATCTCTTAGGCAGGATGCAGACTACCCAGCTGGTTCAAATGAGCGTCTGACAGGTATATTCACAATGATTTCTTTCAGAACTAGAATCTAAGTAAATTTATGCTGTCAATAGAAGAGATCGTAATTCCCTACCCTTTTCTAATGATGAAAAAGAGGAATTACAATTTAAATGATAGCATTATTTGGAAAATATTTGCAAGTAGAATTTCCTTAGTGACTATTTAGAAACTATTGTAACTTTTTGCAAAAGCAAATTGTTTGCACAGTAGAACAGAAATGAGTAAGAGAGGATATTGGGAAAATAGCAGAACTTGTTGATTTCTACTGATCTCATAAACATATTTTGTAAATTTAAGTAATACAAAGGCTGCTCACTAGTTCATGTGACACCTATGAACTATTTGGTGAAGCCAGGTTGGTATTTAGGAAGTTCTTGACTGATATGTTTGTTACCCTTATGATGGACTTGTAAATAACAGCTGAACTTGCTTTGTGAACTTATTACTTGTTGGGAATTGCAACACCTAGCAAAAATAGAAGGTGTAAAATAAGTTGCTCTGTCAAACAAGCAAAAAACCAAGAAATCTTTATTACAAAAATTTGGACCAGGGAATAAAAGTGGATTGATATGGCAAACATTTTTCCAGTGTGATTATATCTGAGCAGCTTTTTGCCGTTGGCATCAGTAAAACACTCTAAGTGAAAATGCAGCAAAATAAAGTATAGATCCATTAGTTTATGGGAGAGGAGTGCAAGCAATTGATTACACACAAAAGGCTGAAGTTTCCAGAGTATTTTTTGCATTATTCCAAATATATAACTATTTAGTAGAAATAAATTTAATAGGGGGTCAGAAGTCAGACTGTAAAATGAAAAGAAAAAGTTAAAGACAACTTAAAGAAATCTGCGTGTTTAAGGCAGCTGGTCCTGGCAAAATTCATCCTCGAGGACTTAAGGTAGTCACAATAGAAGAATTTGAAGAACTGGCTGTTGTTTTCAAGAATTTATGGAGAACAGAAAATTTCCCAAAACACTGGAGAAAGACCTTTTTAAAAGATTTCTTTTAAAAATATATATAAAAAAAAGAAGGATAAAATTAAGGAAGAAATAGTTCATTTAACCATGAATGTAAAAATGTCTCTTTCAAATTATTTCACATTTCTAAATATAGATAGAATGGAGTGGAATAGATGTCCCGGTTGGGGGTGGCGCAGAGCAGCTTCCTGTTCCGGGAGAGGCCCTTGCGCACACTCGTTGCTGCGGCAACCAGGGTCAGCTGACTCGGGTGTTTACCCTGGGGAAGGTCAGGTGACCCAAACTGACCAATGGGGTATTGGACTCAGTGACAAATGGGAACTGGAACACACTGACCGGGATCAAAAGGCAGATGAGCGGATGGGGTCCTCCTCAGACATCAGCCATTGAAGAAACAGAGCCACTGAGGAAGCAGTCCATTGAGGAAGAGCCCACTGGAGAAGATCCAACAAGGAAGACAAACCCTTGGAAAAGAGCCCTCAGAGAGGAGCCAACCTGCTCCCTCCGACCCCTCAGCTGTTACACTGAGCCTGGCGGGTGGGACGGAACACCCCATTGGTCAGTTTGGGTCACCTGACCTTCCCCCATTGGTCAGTTTGGGTCACCTGACCTTCCCCAGGGTAAACACCCGAGTCAGCTGACCCTGGTTGCCGCGGCAACGAGTGTGCGCAAGGGCCTTTCCCGGAACAGGAAGCTGCTCTGCGCCACCCCCAACCGGGACAATAGAATAGATTATAATATTTTGGTCAGAAGGGACCTACAACAACCACCTAGTCCAGCTGCCTGACCACTTCAGGGCTGACCAAAATTTAAAGCCTAATGTCTCTGAAACACTGACAGCCCTGGGGCATCGACCACCCCTCTAGGGAGTCTGTTCCAGTGTTTGAAAACCTCTTGGTAAGGAAATGGTTCCTAATGTCTAGTGTGAACCTCGCTCGAGGCAGCTTTGAACCATTCCCACCTATCCGATCTCTGGATACCAGGGAGAAGAGAACAGCACCTCCCTCTCCACTTTCCCTCCTCAGGAAGCTGTAGAGGGCAATGAGGTAGCCCCTCAGCTTCCTTTTTTTCCAAACCAGACAAACCCGAAGTCCTTAACGGCTTCTCATAGGATATACCTTTTGACCCTTCCACCAGCTTTGTTGCCCTCCTCTGGACTCGTTCAAGCACCTTTATATCCTTCTTAAATTGTGGGGCCCAGAATTGCACACAGTACTCGAGGTGAGGCCGCACCAACGCTGAATACAGAGGGATAACCACCTCTTGTGAGTGGCTTATATGGTGTTTGATGCACCCCGGGACGCAGTTTGCCCTCTTGGCTGTTAGGGCACATTGCCGACTCATACTGAGCCTGCCAGCACCCCAGATCCCTTTCTGCAGGGCGGCTCTCCAGCCACTCCTCTCCCAATTTGTACTTGCGCACAACGTTACTCTGTCCTTTGTGCAGAATCCGGCATTTTGACTCGTTAAATTTCATTCCATTAACCATTGCCCAATCTGTCTACCTCCCTCTGCAAGGCTTCTTGTCCCTCGAGAGGGTCAACAGCGGCCCCCAGTTTGGTATTATGCTAACGGTGCATTCAACTCTTGCATCCAGATCGTTGATAAACATATTGAACAGAACTGGCCCCAGAATTGAACCCTTAGGAATAGAGCTGGTGACTGGTCGTCAGTGAGGTGTAGCCCCATTCACTACAACTCTGAACTCTGCCCTTCAGCCAGATCTTCACCTAGCGCACCATGAATCTGCTCATCTCACAGTTGGACAGCTTGTCCAGAAGAATGCTGTGAGGGATGGTATCAAAAGCCTTACAAAAATCCAGAAAAACTACATCCACCACCTTCCCTTCATCCACTAGGCAGGTAATATATTTAGTAACATATAAATGTGTCTGTGAGCGTACACACACACAGCTAGATGATAACAAGGAATACACTACACAGATTTATCAAAAACAGGAAAAAATTGTTTCATTTTATGATTCAATAGCAATAGTCAGGAAAACAAATGGAAAATGCAGATTTAGTAAGATTTTTTTACCAGACTTTTTAAAGATTTTCTAACTGTCTTATGGAAAAACAAGAAAATATGTTCATATATAAAATCAGAATCTCTGTTTATCATGGTTGAAAAAGCAGCTTCATCCATTGAAAGGTTCTCTGGCAGAATAACAGGATTTTTTTCCAAAAGATTTTTTCACAAGTCCCCTGCACTACAGTGTGGTTGATGCAGACAGACTATAAAGACATATGTAGCCTTTCCAGCTATACCATTGTATATACATAAACATATAGAAACTTGTAAATTTGTTGATGCCACTGAGATTTAAGGAGTTGCCAAAACTTTAGAGAATAGAATTAAGCATCATCATGCTCTTGATAAGTTGGAAAAAAAAAGTCCAAGCTTAGTAATGCAGAATTCTGTAATAAACTGTAAAATATGGTATTTATTGAAAGGATAGATTATAGTTATATGAAGTGAAGAATGAGTGATGTGGTATTAAAACTGTGTTTAAAAAAAGGCAGGGGGGTTAATGAATTAATAACTAAATACCAGCTGTACTGGGTTTGCAAGGCAAGGTTTTTGTAGTCAGGGGGGCTGCAAGGATGGCTTCTGTGAGAAGACACTAAAAGCTGTCCCCATGTCCGACAGAGCCAGTTCCAGTTGGCTCCAAGATTGACCTGCACTGGTCAAAGCTGAGCCAATCATTGATGTTGGTAGTGCCTCTGTGATAATATATTTAAGAAAGGGTAAAAAATGCTCCACAGCAGCAGCGGGGAGAGAGGAGTGAGAATATGTGAGAAAAAACCCTGCAGACACCAAGGTCAGTGAAAAAGGAGGAGGTGCTTCAGGTGCCACAGCAGACATTCCATTTAAGAAAGGGTAAAAAATGCTCCACAGCAGCAGCGGGGAGAGAGGAGTGAGAATATGTGAGAAAAAACCCTGCAGACACCAAGGTCAGTGAAAAAGGAGGAGGTGCTTCAGGTGCCACAGCAGACATTCCATTGCAGCCTGTGGAGAAGACCATGGTGAATAAAGGCTCCCCCCCTGCAGCCCATGGAGGTCCATCGTGGAGCAGATATCCACTCTGCAGTCCATGGAGGACCCCATGCTGGTGCAGGAGGGTGTGCCCTAAAGGAAGCTATGACCCCGTGGAGAGCCTGTGCTAGAGCCGGCTCCTGGCAGGACCCATGGCCCTGTCGAGAGAAGAGCCCATGATGGAGTGGGTTTTCCAGCGTAACATGCGACACCATGGGTGACTAGTGCTGGAGTAGTCTGTTCCTGAGGGACTGCAACCCATGGAAAGGACTCATGCTGGAGCAGTTCATGAAGTACCGCAGCCCACAGGAAAGACCCATGTTAGAGGAGTTCCTGAAGGACTGTCTCCCATGGAAGAGACCCCACATTGGAACAGAGGAAGAGCATGAGGAGGAAGGAGTGGCAGGGACAAAGCATTGTGAATTAACTGCAACCTCCATTCCCTGTCCGCTTGTGGGACAGGTGGGACAGGGTCGGGGGGGTGAGGTAGAAGAGTTGGAAGTGAAATTGAGCCTGGGAAGAAGGGAGGAATGGGAAAGGTGTCTTTAGATTTATTCTTCTTTCTCATTATCCTAATTTGTTTAATTGGCAATAAATCAAATTAATTTCTCCAAGTCGAGTCTGTTTAGCCTATGATGGTAAATTGGTGAGTGATCTCTCTGTCCTTATCTCTATCCATGAGCTTTTGATCGTATTTTCTCCTTCTGTTCTATTGATGGAAGGAGAGTGATAGGATGGCTTGGTGGGCACCTGGCAGCCAGCCAAGGTCAACCCGAGCTCAATATAATGCTGCTGAAGTAAAAAGGAAAGTCTCATGTGTGATTTACCAGTAGAAGTTCTATACAAGAATTATTCAGTAATTATATTTGTAAAGCCTCAGTGAGTACTGTGCCCTGCTATTGACATCTGACTAAAAAGAATACATAGGGAAACAGAAGAAAGGCTCAGTAAGAGGTTGGAAAACATGACCATTGAAGGAAAGAAACAATCTAAGGGGACAAATATGTCATGTCATTGTAAACAGAATTGTCATCATTTGTGGCCTGTCTTCACTGAGAGTCAGAACAAAAATCTGTAAGCTTTGAAACACAGCAGTTAGATGTTAGGGAAAAATATTATTTTTTTTTTTTAAAGTGTTTAACTGTTTGCATATTTACCTGTTTGAGTTTTAGAATTTCTTCTACTGAAGCTTCTTGAGAATGTATTTGAGAAACGTCTTTCAGAGGAAGACTTAGTGTTTGTGATCTTTATCAGTGCATAAAGATCTGTCAACTTACTTTAAATGACTCTCAGACTTCCTTTATTACATACGTGAAAAAATGATTGGTGACAAAAACTACTAGATCTATAATGTAGTCCATAGTGGGTAGAGTGGAAAAGAATAAGATCTTAGCACTTACATAAGAAATTTCAATCCTTTAAGTCTCCATTTCACTGCCACATGGTTACAGGTTGTAAGAAAACTGTCAATTTCCAGTGAGACATTATTTTATACTTTAAACAGAATATTTCTAGGTTTTACTATTCCATGGAAGCTAGCAGTGAAAAATGAAGTATCTGTTACAAAGTTGTCTGTATTTTGTGAGTAACTTAATTGGGCTTTCATTCCTGGAAGACTTGGGAAGGCTTTCTGCAAAGATAAAATGATGACTTTACCTAAATAAACACAGTTCAGTATGTTACACGCTACACTGAAGTATACCCATAATTAGAATTCTAACGAGTGATTTCTTAAATTTATAGGATGCATTACCACTTTATGGACATTTTAATTTACTACTTGAATTAGTAGTCCACATTAGTGACATTAGGAAAAAATGGAAAAAACCCACAAACAATTATAAACACTAAATGGGATTGAGTAAGCATTTTTGTTAGCCCCAAAGCTATCCTGATAGGTTTATTGTCTTAATCAACTTAGTTGACTCGTTTTACTGCTCTTTTGAGGTGGATGTTGTGGACACATGCTGGGGTACTAGTTCACTTCTGCCAAATTAAAAATGATAATTCTCATGCGTGAAATAACTGCATGGACTAATGACCAAGTCTCTGCATAATTTCAACTGAAGCCCCAGCAGGTGGCAAACAATTAAACACATAACATAATATAATACAGTCATGGACTTTTTTTTTTTTTTTGGTTAATGAAAAAGAAGAACAGGGAAATAAGGAAAGTAAACTCTTCTTTCCCTGCACAGTCCTAAAATCCCAAAATAAAGTCAGAGGAAAAAAATCGAAGAAGGAAATTATAAATATGTCACTGGGAAATCACCTACTAACAAGTTCCCTGGAGCTCTCATGATTCTAAATACTGAATTCTAAATACCGAGTACTCTTTTTTTCTATGAAAGTACAGACATGATGCTGCTCCCACTGAAACAATAACAAACCCCAAAGGTTTCTTTAGTAACACAAGATAAAACCTTAAGAAACATTTTGCAATTTCCTAAAACTTGGAAATAGCCCTGAATCAACTTGAAAACCAAATATGTAATAAGTAGGTTATTATTGGAATGGAAAAAAAAAACAAACCAAACATCCCAAAACCAGAAAAAGCCCTCCCTACAAAACACTATCTAATTATTCCTTATTTTTACATTGGGCAAATATGATTTCTAAAAATTTGGTATGTAAGTACTGAAGCTTGTGTCTCTCTCAGATAATCATGTGCAAGTTTTTTTTTGAAAAATATGATTTTTTGTAGAATATTTTTAGAAGCTTATTTCTTGTACCTGCAGATACTCAAAAATCCAGTAACTGAAACATAACTTCAAAGATAAATTCATTTAGCTTAGAAATATTCATAATCTGAGTTCCATATTACTTAATATAAATTTGAATTTCATTGTCAAATTTAGAGTTATTTTATGAGTTTGGTGACTGGCTACCTAAGGATAAATTGCAATTTATACTAAAACAGAAACAGATAACTACTTCTATAGAACAGGCACTTCAGATACAGGGTAGCTCTTAGCAAAAGAAATAGGGTGCCTGCTAACTTCTGGGACAGGCCATATGTAAAGCAAAAAAGGATTGATGGCATTTTGGTTCTTGTAAAACTCAGTATAGATTTGCGTTACTACTGAATTTTTAAGTTAGATAATATTGAAGTTTATTAAATAAACAGCAGAAATTATTTTTAAAATCCAGAAACAGAAGAAAAACTGGCTCAAAATCATCAGAAGATTCAGTTTTTGAACTCGTAGCTAGTAAAATACATATAACTTAACCATGAAATAAAGGTATTTTAAAAGCAATATCTTCTGTTGTTGCTAAGTACTGTAATTTTAAGACAAGAATAATGCTAAACATGAGAGCGTAATCAGACAGATTACTTAATAGAAAAATTGTCTACTCTGTTCTTGAAAGCCCCTGAATTTATTTGATATTTTGGAGATTATCTGAGAAATGGTGTTTTTCAGGAGTAAGCAAAAGAAACCCAGGGTAAGACATAGCAGTTGCTATATTTCCTCATATTTAGCTAATGTTAAGGGGCAATTTGCAGCTATAGCTGTAATTTTAAAAGGCTTGTTTTGAAGAACATCACACTGGGAAAACAAGTAGAGAGGCAAAATTCAAAACAGCAGGTGAGTACCCCCCCAAATACAAAGCACTTCTGATAATGAGAAGACTCTCTCCTTTCAGTCACAGTGTGAGGGGAAAACCCAAACAGAAAGTTTGTGAAAGGCTTTGGTTTGTAGAAATACGGAATTAGAAAGAATGTAAGCATGTTGTATTAGAATTTGGTTTCTTGGAACTTACTGCTTGTATTTTTAAGCTTCTGCAATAGCTTTGGTAAATACAGGCCCAATCTTTAAGGCACAAAAATGTTTACAAATAATTTTCTGCTCTCTCTGCCCACCCTTCCTTTTCTTTTGTATGTACTTATGTCTGGTCAGCTCAGCTCAGATAACATACAATTGTGTGGGAAGAAAAAACACATGTATTTCATTTGGGAATGTAATTTTTTCTTTAATGTACATAATTTTATTAATTTCACTGAAGACTTAGCTTAGTATTGTCACACCTCCACCGTTACTACCTTTGACTTTCAATTTAATGCCAATGCATACAGAAAAATATATTTTAATGCATCCCTTTCTTCTTCCAAGAGAAGATACCTTTTGGTATTGCTGCATGCTTCTTTTTTCCTGTTGAAAAGCATTCCCCATGAAGAAACACCCACAAGGGAATATGTTATTCTCTGCATCACCATCAACTTCAGCTTATCTCCTGTAGTGATTCACTCTTTCAATTTTCTCAGAGCTCGAAGTGATTTCCTTCATGAAGCCTGAATTTTGCTATTGGCGAGAAAAAGAAAGAGGGATGAAGGGACAGAATAAAATTATTTCTCCCATCTTTTTGCAAAACCATCAACAGGGTAACATTTATTGCTTTTGCTTTGTGAGAAACTTTTGCATACTGAGAAAATACAGTTATGATTTACTTGTAGTATGTACTTGAGGCTATGTACAGATGTAATAACCCTCCCAAAGAAGTTTAATGAAGGGATTGTGCAATGCGAACTGAAATCTACACCTATCCAAACTCCTTAGCATGGATTTTCCTAAATTTTTATTACATTTTTCAATTATTTTTATTAAGATCCTTAACGTGATATCCACAGGAAAAAAAAAAATCCAGCTGCACTTTACAAGATATTTCCTGTTAAGTTAGAGCTGTAGATGTTCAACAGAAGTGTTCAGCAGCTTACATTTTCACATAAATGTAAGAATGAGAGCCTGAGGCAATCTGAATACAGGCTTTTCAAACTTCAAAGGAGCAGTGAATGATTCTTGCCCTGCTTTTGCCATCCAGAATTGGCCTAAGCTTGGGGAGCAATTAAAATTAAATAGCCGCTGAACTGCAGAAAGTGAAGATCGGCAGCTCTGGGCATGAGCAGACTTTTATGAAGTCCCCTGACTAATTCATATCTTGGTGTTGGTAAAGCAAGGAATGAAGTCAGAATGAGAACCATTTATATGGAGACAGAGCAAAAGGCAGCTGCATTAACCTTGAATATAATCACCCAGATCTTTGTTTCAAATCAGCTGTTTTTCAGGTTCTTGTTGCCACTTTTTATGGCAGGAACCCTCTGTAAAAACCTTTAGCTACCAGAGATCTGAGCATTCCCTCTTCAGTCCTAATCTCTTCTTTTGTAAATAGCCATCAGGGCAGCTAAATGTATAGATAAAGCAAACTCTGTACCAGATCAGTGTGTGTGCTGAGTGGTAAAACTTTTATTTCAAAAATGGGATATTAATTTTTTTAACAGAGGTTTTATTTATCTTGTTTCATTAAGTTCAGAAATTGTTTGAAATTGATAGAAATGAAAATCATTATAATATTTAAGAACACAAACAGGGCTAGTGAATTAAGATATTTATATATTAAAATGTATTTCCTGACACAGTTTCGAATTTTGAAGTTAAAGGGTATATGGATATGTTACAAATTTGTAAAATAGTAACAGGTTATTTTGCTGCCATTGCTTTGTGCATCTTTTGTTCAGCAGCAAATACCAGAACAGGATTTTCAGCACAAATTCAGAACAAATTCAACAAAATAATGTGTATGTAAATCAGCAATCTGATAGGCATAGATGAACTCCAGTGCATTTAATTATCTTTGAAAGAAAGTGCATGCTAAGACTACATATGTAATTCCACTTTATATATTTTGTAAATAGTCTGTATAATCATGTTTTGAGTGTTTGACTTAGGGATTATTTTGTGAAAGGAAGTGGAAAATGGGAGAGACATGGAAAATTTGAGAGAGAATTGCTGTGTAAGAAGAGGAAGTTTTCAAGTATATTCCTGTTAAATTCTCAGAAACATGTAATCTGCTAGGATTACTGTTTTCTGGCCACTTATTTCCTTATGGAGCCAGAAAAATACAACATTTTATCTGTTGTGTTAATGACAGAGCTTCAAAAAGACACCACTCCAATGTAGAAAATGTAAATTACATGATAACCTGTGTTTCCCAGCTACATCATCTCTTCATAATTGCCCAATTAACACATATCACCCCTACATAGCTGGTGTTTAATAATCACTAAAAGTCCTGTTTTCCTATTCAGTCCATGCTAAACATTCTCACGTAAATTAGCGTTTTGCTGAGTGCAGATCTCTAATGTTGGATGATATATTTGTAAAAAAATCATTGTGATACTTTTCCATTTTTATTTGTCTATCTAATATTTGCAGTGTAATCCAGGCATGTATAGATTCCCCTTTGCTTCACAAAAGGTGCTCTGTATTTCAAATGTATTTTGCTTTATTGTTGGTTTACCCTCTCTTTCCTGAGCACACAGACTAATACTTGTAGCTGAGCAGCCCTGTAATACAGTGTTCCCATTGCTAGTAACACGTCATAATCTTTGTACTGAGTTTACAAGGCCTCAGGGTAGAGACTGCTAAAGCTTGCTGTGTCTGAAATTTCTTGACCTGCCTGTAGCTTTATTTTACTTGGTTTAGCTGTACCAGCAATTTTTCTAATTGAGCGGGTGTCTACGGTGAATTCCTTTTACTTTTTGTCATCTTTGTATGGTACAACCATGAGTTAACAACTCTAACACAATTATACAATGCAGGAAAATACAGACCTGGTATGACAGCAAAGGCCTTGGGACGTGGAGATGCGGGATGCATCGTTGAGGGATGCAAGCCTGGGATGATAAGTGATAGGGAAGAGGCCTGGCACTGGAAACCCAACAGCCATAAACAACTCTTGAGACGTGGAGATGCGGGATGCATCATTGAGGGATGCAGGCCTGGGATGATAAGTGATAGGGAAGAGGCCTGGCACTGGAAACCCAACAGCCATAAACAACTCACACATGATAGGTTAAAGAAATGCAGTTCTGCTTTTAGAGGCAACAGAGAACAAAGAAATACTACCTACAAATTGTGAAAGTCACCATATATAGTAAATTTGGAAATTAGTTGGAGTGGTAGAGCAATGTGGAAAGACAAAAGGTATAAAAGCATGTTAGCAAACATAAAAGTGACACCAGGTGTACTCTAGACCGACGAAGAAGAAGCCATCAACATGAATATCATACTCCTCCTAGCAAAAGTCTTCAGGTGCTGGCTAATCATCATAACACCAGAATGAAACCACCATCTCAGGACCCAGAGGAGCAGAAGAAGCATGACCATAAAAGCAAATGGGGTAGAAAAGAAGTGCACGTATAATAATTTTAACTACTACATTATTACTGAAACTTTTTTCTACACACACATATTTTTTTCTCTTCCTGTAATAATTACATGTGCATTATTAATGATTTTTGGATTAGACTGTTAAGATTTCAATTACACTAACAATAAAATTTTGGCTTATATATAAGGGTGTTTCATCTTTGTTCATAAACAAGATTTTTAGCATAACATATTGCACATTCACGTTTCCAAAAGTGTAGTGTAAGTCTGTATTTCTTGTTATCCAAAAGACAATGGTATCCCTCAAGATAGGCTGGAGAAGGTTACTTTGCTGCTGTTGCCATCTACCCCTGAGCATTCTTTCTGGAGATAGAAATATGTATAATTCTGTTTGCTTATCAGCTATGTCAGATTTTTTTTGCTAGGCTGTACTTTCTGTGTTTGTTTTCATAATTTTCTGTTGATTATGCTGCTTATCATATATTGTGGTTTCTGTTTGACAGCAATATTAATAACACAACCATGTTCACGGATTGGTAATGAGCATTTTTTTTTTTAGGATTTTGCTGTATATTTGTTATGGTTTTGCTTTTGCTTTTTTTTTTCCTTTGGATGAGAACAGAGATTCTGTGACCATACTCAAAGGTAATTTTTCAGTTTGTTTCAGAGATGTTTACATTAGAAGAGTCTGTTTCTGTAGCTATTTGGGAAAAGTTATGTCACAGAGACCTTCAAGGGGATGCTGTATGTGCCATCAGAAGGACTTATGGTGCATCTTTATTTCCTCCTAAAATTGGACAACCAGCACCAAAAAATCATTACTTTCTTGATGCATCTGCATTTACTCATTACAGAGATTTTCTGTCATAATTATGTCAGCCAGAGATATACCTGAATTATTTTTTATTTTTTTTTTTAGTGCGTATACCTGGAGTTTTTAGTATAGACCTTGTGTACGGCATGTTCATTCACAGCACAGAAACTTGTGTTTATGTCCAAAAGCCCACAGTTTGTCACCACGCCCAAAGGACCTCCTTCGTTTACCTATGTGGTGTACCAATGACATTTGAAAGCAGGAGTGAAAACTGAACATACTAAAATGAATGCACACTATCAGATTTAGAAACACTGTGTCATAAATATCACATTGTAATATGCGCTACCCTGACAATACTGTTGACTCTCTCTTACTCCAAAAAGCTTTTCATATTGGAGCACTATGTCAACTGTTTACAAAAGTGCTTAACAATCACCAACAAGGCCTACACTTATCAAGCTTAAACTTTACTTTGTACTGGTAGTTTGCACAAGATCTGAAGGAATGATTCTTGGATATCCAGTTTATTGCATCACAGAATTCAAAATTATCCAGAAAACGGCAATGAAGCTGGTGAGGGGTCTAGAGCACAAGTCTTATGAGGAGCAGCTGATGGAACTGGGGTTGTTCAGCCTGGAGAAGAGGAGGCTGAGGGGAGACCTTATCGCTCTCTGCAACTACCTGAAAGGAGGCTGTAGAGAGGTGGGGGTCAGTCTCTTCTCCCAAGTAACAAGCAAGAAAACAAGAGGAGATGGCCTCAAGTTGCACCAGGGGAGGTTTAGATTGGATATTAGGAAAAAATTCCTCACAGAAAGGGTTATCAAGTATTGGAACAGGCTGCCCAGGGAAGTGATGGTGTCACCATCCCTGGAGGTCTTTAAAAGATGGGTAGATGTGGTGCTTAGGGACATGGTTCAGTGGTGGTTTTGTCAGTGTTAGGCTGATGGTTGGACCTGATGATCTGAAAGGTCCCTTCCGACCTAGACGATTCGATGATTCTATGAAAATCTGCCACAGCTATTATAGTTCAAATGTGATTTTTTAAAATTATTTCTGCAGTTCCTTACAGTTCCAGATTTAAAAAGAATTTTCAGGAAGAGTTAAACAAAAGATAACATGATCTGGAAATCACAGCTTCCTTATAGTAGGAGTTCTTATAAATTATCATGTGTTGCGATAACTTATTCATCCATAAATGATGATGGAAAACTGCAAAAAAAAAATAATGTGCTGAGCTCTTAAATTAGCTCTGTATCAAGGAGGAGTTTAATTTGGCTGCAATATTATATGACATATTCAACTGCAAATATTATTCAACTAGAGAAAATATCTAACATAATTTTAGCTACTTGGTTTAAAATAGGAGATCCTGAGAGAGTGTGTCTGTGTGTGTGTGTATAAAATAACTAATTACAACTATTGATTAATTAGCTAAAACTAAGCAAGTATTAGTGACCTAATTCGTTTTAAATGATTAACTGTCACAGGACTATCAAGGGCTATTGTCTAAACATAAATACAGAGAGGCAAATATCCATTTGTTAGGAAGTATGTAAATATACTATAGTAGCAAATTTTAGTTTATGAAAAGCAAATATACAGTGTAGAGAAATGCTAAATCACTATTGACAAAAATAGAAGAATTTATAATGTAAAAAGTCAGTCTCATTCAAGGATGTGTACAAACATGCCAGTGGACCATTTTCAGCTGCAGAAAAACTATTATTTGTGGATGAAAGCTGTGGAAGGAATATGGAAAAAGGATACATCTCTGCATAGCCTCGAAGAGCTTTCGAAATGATGTTAAGTGACAGAAAAGCTGACTGTGGAGGGTTGGGGCTTTCTAGCATGTGTGTCATAAAATGGAAGATAAAATGTGGTGCATTAAAACACAATGGTAATTTGAAACCCAATGACATTAGATGTTTGATGAAAAACACGATGTCACTTGGATGTAATTTTCACAATACTGTAGCAACATACTTGAAAATCATCCCTGGTGAAAAATGAGTCTTTGCTATCTAGAAATACTGAAGCACATGAATGTTTAAGTGCCTTAAAAATTTTTCATTTGGTTTACATTATTGGACTATGAGCTCTTGCCCTATTAAAATTTGGTATTACTTATTTTGTGTCTTGTATATATTTAATATTTTACCAGCATAGACTAAATAGCCATTTTTAATAAATTTAATCAGATGAGTACAGACATACTTTTAACACAACTTAAATTTGCTGCACATTAAATTAACTTTATTACATATCAGATAAACCCAATCAATCAATATAAAGGAAAAATTAAGCAAGATTAATAATGTCTGTCTGTCTTACCTATCTGAGAATTTTATAGCTGTTACTTTACTGTTTGAGCATATTGTACTAAAACCACTAACAACAATAACATTAGTGTGGAATCTCCACATGTTTCTCCTTGGGGTGAGAATATTTTTTAGTCATTTTGTAAATACTACTGGTAAAGATGGTCTTAATTATTTTATTGAGAAAAAGGAATAGATATAGTGTCTATTCTATACAGCAAAGGCCTCTTCAGTGTTGTGAGGGGATGCCTGTCAGACTTAAACTACTAATCTTTGGAGATTGTTTCCAAAATCAGGTAAGCTTTACTGATACTATTTTAACCACCCTCCCCTACCCACCCCCCCAGAATGTATTCTCCATCTGATCTTCACAAAATTAATTCATCCTACAAAGGAACACAGTTGCTGTAACAGCTCACAAACAGCTGTATTAATGTTAGCAGAGCTTTTCATGTATAACCCAGTGTCTACATTACTTGGGATTTTTTTACTGATATACCTAAGTTATTTAAAAAAGAAAATGGAACAATCAAAACCAAAGTAAAATGTTTTTTTATAAGTTAAAAAGGTGCAACGCTGCATGCAAACAAGCCTTATGTTGGATGGGGTATGTTACTTCTAATCTTTCCTTTATATTTGCCACTAAATAAGATTCTTTTTCTTTCAATGCATAAGTTCTTCCAGAAGATATGTGAAGAAAATTCCTCACCTCTGGTAGAAGACAAAAGGTATGCCACCTTGAACATTTGTCCAATCTTACGGGGAAAAAGTTATTGCAAAGTTCAGGGTTTGAAAGCATATCAGTATTTTCACAGGAAATTAGTTAGCACATTTTTTTTTTCTGTAGAGTCCATACTTTTCTATGTAGATCACAAATACAATGCCAGTTTTCATCAATGTTGTCATATGCTACTCTGTTCTGAAAAATAAATCTCCATAGACTCTTCAGACAATGTTTTAAAAACATGTAATTTCCCATTATCTCCTTTGTTCATTATTTTGTTTTGCCTCTAACTTTGTCTTCATGTGATATTGTTTTCTATAATACTACAACAGATGCTTAAAGTTTGTTACGTCGTATTTTATGCGAGCACATATAACTGCATCTTTATGCTACATATTCAATATATAAAAAGAGATGTTCTGGGAAGTAGAAAAGGATACTCGGCCCAAAATTCAGTCTGTTAATTTAATTGTAATAATACATCAATTCTCTCTCTACCCATTAAAATCAGAATTGAATAAGACCTGATAGAGGCTAGGTAGTTCCTATTAAATTTTCAGGACAAGTCTGTTTTCATGCAATCATCTCAAAGTTATTAGGTTTTCCAAAGCCTGAGAAGAACTGGTCAGGAATTTTCTATAGAGTAAGTAATTTCTTTTCACAAATCAGCATTTAGAAAAGAAAAAAATAAATTTTTAATGTATTTTGTTGTTTTTTTTTTCTTTCCAGTTTGTAAGGAATATATATATGAGATATGTTTAGTTATGCACAATTTTGCTTAATTGTTTCAGGAAGAATACAACACATCAGAAAGAAAGCTGTGAATAAAAATAAAAAATATTTGTGAAATATTAAATCTGAATTTTTTTCATTTTTTTAACAATAACAGATATATGAAATATCAAAATTTTTCAAACCAGATAGAAACCCAAGAAGATATAATGAATAATCCAATACTTTAATGTCCACCTCAAACTTGTTAAAGGAAATGATCTTTCACATAAGCTAGTGCACTAGATTGATATCACTCTTCATATAAAAGAATAGTCTTGTGGCAAGTATTTTATTAAGGCATCATAATGAAATACTGAATGCTGCCAGATGGTGATACAGCATTTGTTTCTGTGAAGACTGTATTAGAATGTCAAAGGAAAAAAAAGGTTGAGCATGTTTATGTAAACGTTTTCTCTTTGGCTAGTAAATCCTGAAAACAGAACTCTAGCTGTGATCTCATTAATATCCCTTAGGAGAAACTTGAATATTTGATAGAAAATGAAAATATCAGGAAAAAAGAGGGTCCATACACATACAGAATTTTATAGATAATTCTGTCTTATTTAAATTAATGGGCAATTAATAATTCTATTGATCTTCTGGTCTAAAAGATCAGTAGAAACTATTTAAAAATATTTAACAATTCTGTGCAAGAATGATGCACAATGCCTTAAGTGTCATTAGATTTTATATTGCTAGGAGTCCTTCCTTTGTAAATATGGCAGCATTTTTTAGTTGTTCTCACAGCCTTGCACCTGCAAACCCCAATACTGTTGTTATTATTATGGGCTCTCCTGGGAAGTGATTGTCACTGGCGTAGGATCATCCTTTCTTTCCCCACTGTTCCTGCCTCAGTTCTAGATTTTAATTTACATTAGGGGACCTAATAATGTGTACGCACACAACTTAATAAGCTGCTAGCATCGAAGCAGCTGCTTCTGACCAGAGCTTTCTCTAGTCACTAAAAACAGTACGATACGCAGGAACAGCCCATAGGGAGTTTGAGCAGGTCCTCATGTAAAGTTTATAGCTGCTATGGGAAAAGTGTGAGGGGGAACCACCTGCTGTGCTGGAGTGGACACCCAGGGGGGAATGATCACCTTGGGACATCTATCACTTCTTTTCCTTGCTGGGTCCTGGGAAGAGGATTTCCTTTTCTCGTTCTCCCTATCCCCTTTTGGTTTTATTTTTTCTCCAGAAGTATCTCTAACCATTAGAGTTAATCTATGTCATAAGGTATGGACCCTCCCAAAAAATCTTTGTGCATGTGAACTTGCCTCAACATCTCTTGTGCAACAACTTTTTATTCAATAAATTAATTCTGTAGAAAATTATATACTTTTTCCTTACAATTGAATGAGATTTTTTCTCCACGTAACTTGTCTTCTGAGGACTTTCTGATCTTTATTTATAATTATTACAAATGTTTCTTGCTAGCCAAACCCTAGCTGTTTTCAAATATCTCTCAATATGTGAATTTCACCCTCACCTTGCCTGATATGAAAATACTAGTTTTTCTATGTCTATGTGTGTAATGTGTGGGCTATTACTGCTGTAAGTTTTAATAATGTTTTAATAGAATACTCTTAGAAGGACTGTGCCTTGACAATCAAGCCAGTTAATGCCTGCAAGTCTTGTGTCTTATGGAAACGGATAATATACCTGAGGCACTCTATTGTAATCCGTTATCAGCAGAACCTGAAGAAATTTTTTGTTAGAGTATCATTTGACAGTGCAAAATGGTTCCATGCCCTGAAAGCATGTCACACTGAAAGAAATCAAGCAGAAAGTTTTGCTGGCATGAACATTTCATGTCAGATACTAGGCTGTCTGTAAAACAAGCGTAGTTTATTCAGTACTACCATGGGCACATATGTAGACTATTAAGATTATAGAGCCAGGAGACACTAGAGTAATGTGAGTGGACAGAGGTCAGTTTTAACTCATACAAGTATAGATGAACGAAAAATACATATATAACTCAAAATTAAATTCTGAGGAGGGCATAAAGGAAAATAAAACCCACAAAATATAGCCAAGAGACATTGTCATGAGATCAGGTTAAATTTTCAACTTTTTTCCTTCATTTATGGATATCGTCACTAGAGGGTTTCCAGTTCTGTCACTTCCATTTCTTATTAAAATAATTGGCACTGAAACCTCTGACTAGAATTTTAATACTATAATTTGCAAATGATGCTTGCAAACTGTACTGTCTTAACCTTCTAAATATGCTGCTATTTGATTTGCTAAAATTTCTTTCTTATTCGCCTGCATTTTTAGTTTTTCACTTAACAGGTAGCGAGCCATCTGAAAAAATATCAGTGTTTTCTGCAGTCTTAGAACCAAAAGCAGAGAGAACTAAATTGTATGCTTTATTTTAAACAGAGACTAAACAATTTCAATTTTCTTCTTTTACATAAAGTTTACTGAAAGGGCTAACGTACTTTTACTATTGATGAAGTGTAGCAGTTCAGAGACAAAAGGACCAGTGATTGTCAAGAGTATGTAGAAAATATTTTGTAGTCGAGCAGCTGTGCCAAGTGCATACAATCTTTTTCACATACTACAGGTTTTCCAACCCTAAAAGATGAAGGAAAGGAATCATGCATTCCTGGTTTCTGTTATAGAATGTACAACTTCAGTATGAATTCATGCAAAAGTTTTTGACAAATTTAGCACTTTAACCTGAGTAGTTAGCTAATAGTTGTTTGCACTAAGGGAAACAAAAATTGATGCTATGATTCAAATGTATGTTCTTTAAATAATATGTAGATATGCCTATTTCCTTTAAACTAGGTTGAGAAAAAAATAGGAAGTTATTTCCTTTTTCACAGTTTCAAAGTTTTCCATTTCAGATAGATATCTGATCACTGCCTCTCAATTTATCTTTTATTAATTTTCCAATGCAGTGTAGAATGGAGGCGGGGGGGGAAAGCATTTCAAGCTTTAGAAGCCCGGGAAAAAGAAATTGCAGTTATGGATGACAAAATAGGTCAGGAACATGAACAATAAACAGAGCTTTCAGACACCCAAACCAAAGTCCTTCCCCTGTCCAGTTCAGAAGGGCACATACATGAATGTAAGAATATATAATGACATAAAACATGAGCACAGACAGCCAAATCCTCTTCCTCCTCTTTGGCTGGTAGAGGTTGACGCTCACTATCAACAGCACACACTTGACACTCTCTAGATTCACAGGCACACACATAATCAAGATCCCTCGCGCTCCAGCATAAACCCTCTGTCAGTCCAACACCCATGGCCAGATCCTGTCTCCTCTTACCTGCCGCACTCACCGTCTGGTCCAGTTTGGTGCTCACTAGCAAATGTGCATGCACTCACACATTTGTCTCACAGGAACCTAACATTCATGCATCCCCCTCATACACCAGCCTGGGCTCTGTCCCCACCTGATACCAGACCCAGGATCTCCTGTTTGCTGGATGGTCCAGCTTGAGGTTTGCTAGTGAATACACAAGCACACCCCACGCACGCCCGGTTTAGGGAAGATACTGACACTCGCCCACCCCAACAGCTCGTACCAGGCACGCAGGCTGTGACCCAGATCCTGCTCCAGCCACCAGCTGGATCCCCTGTGTACCTGCCCTCACTCACCTCACTCACTCCAGTCTCTCCCACTAGCTGGTATTTGAGACATATACCATTGCTGCCCCAGTGGCTGGCAGCCAAGACCCCGCACTCACTCCAGTAGCTAATGCTGAGACCACACTTGCTCCAGTAGCTGACACCACAGGCCAGCAGCACCCACACCCCTGTCCTGACTTCTGCTGCTGGCCCAAAATCTACTCACGCTGGTCCTCCCAGTATCTAGCACTTAGTCCCTGCAGCACCCCTCTGAACACATGGGATAGGGAGTGGGATTGCACAGAGCGATAGTTAAGCATAAGAAGATAGGACAGACTGAGATGATCAGGCAGAGCTCAGTCCAACAAGTGTGTCGACCAGCCCCGTTCTACATGCGACCAGCTCCTTTTATACACCTTTCCATCTTTTCCTCTATTGTTCCTCCCCAATCCCCTTCCCCTGCACATTGCCCCATCAGTTTGCATAGCTCCAAGATCGCCCACACCCCCCAAGATCTGTGACTCTCAGGTTTGCATCTTCATCACTTGCTAAGTCCAGGTTGGCCCTCTTTCAAGTGATCCCTGCAGTTTTTTGACAGCTCATCAATTAGTATCATTGACTATATTGGTTCCTTGTCATCATCTCCATTGCTGTTTGTCTGTCACGTCTGTGTCTCTGTAAATTTTTTTAATTGCCTCCCCCTTTTCCACGTCATCCCATTTTGACAAGGTCCTCAGTCAGATAATCTTATTGAAATAAACATTCTCACGCTCCACATATCCTTACAGAGTCTATTGTTTCAACTATCACCACATGAAATTACGTTTAGCTGCTTCCTTATTTAGCCTGAATTAAAGATATGTAGTCTGTGTGAAATCCATGGTTATCTACAGATCCAAGACGCAATTCTGAGCAACCAGTGAAACAGCAGGTGGAGATCAACCTGCAAGACAGCAAATAGACAGAAAGTTGCCTCCATTTCATGAAACATCTGCTATCTGTGTAAGTATAGACTGTCTTTTTTTTTTTGTGCTGAATTGGTACTATACTTTTCTTGTTACTAGGGAGGTACAAGCACCCAGTCAGCAGTCCGGAAAGCAAAACTGTGCTATCACCTAAAAGCTGAGGGCAAAGCTATATTTGAGGATTTATTGAAGTAAAATTTACTTATATAGAAAGGAAAAAGTATTTTGGCAGCAAAATGAAAGCAAGTAAGTTCCTTGGCATAATTGTCAACTGTAAAGATTTAGAAGTTTATCTAAAAAATGTAAGATAGTGTTCTTTTTAACTAAATAGACCTACTACCCATCTTAAAAATTAAGTTAAAGTGCTTCTAACATGTACCTTTTAATCTTATTATTTCATGATATTGTAAATTATCTAGTCAAAAGAGCTAATCTACATAATTGAGAGAAACATCTTGGAGAAGAAAAAAATAAAGCATATCATTGCATTCTGTTGGATTTCTGAGCAAATTTTCAAGTCCATGGAAAATTGCAGCTAACATAAGAATAATAAAAATATCATGTCAAATTGCATGTAACACAGTCACTACTGATTTGATCTTGTTTATTTTCTTATGGAAAATATGAAAAAAATATGTTTATCCTTAAACGTGGACATTTAGAGGAATAGAGCAAAGAACCAAATTACTCTAAAAGCAGTAACTACTGGGTCCCAGTGGATTGCATTCATAGAATCATGGAATCATAGAATCATAGAACCATGTGGGTTGGAAAAGACCTTTAAGATAAAGGAGTCCAACTGTTAACTTAGCACTGCCAAGCTACCACTAAACCATGTCCCTCAGCGCTACATCTCCCTGTCTTTTAAATACCTCCAGGGATGGTGATTCAGCCACTTCCCCGGGCAGCCTGTTCCAATGCTTGATAACCCTTTCAAGGAAGAAATTTTTCCTAATATCCAGTCTAAACCTCCCCTGATACTGGACACAAGGAAAAGTAGAATTATTGAAGTGTTGCAACTTTATTTCAAAAAATGCAGTGAAATTGAATAGAGCGAAATAACTGTAAGCAACCTTTTATGAACAATCAAAATCAAACCTGATGTAAACAGTAATATTTCCATTCAGTGTAAATAGGCAGATAAGAATTCATCCTGAAAGCAAATGTTTCCTATGGATGCAGTCTTCCCTTCTCTAAATATCCAATATAAGTTTCTCAAGTATTAACACTGTTTCCTTTCACCTGACTTCTGCATAGTTAATCACATAGATGACTAGTTTGATTGAAGAGATGCAGTGATTTCAGCTCTTTAACTTGTTACAAAAGTTAAACAAAGTATATTCAACTACAAAAAAAGGTATGGTTTTTAAAGAGATATTTTTAATAATAAGAAGAAAACAGTTTTCAGAATCCGCAGGAGCAGTGGCAAGGTGGGTCATTAATGACAAACTACGGTGCAAACACTAATTACTTATCTGTATTTCTATCAGTGACTTAATATTAATCTCTGTTTGAAACACAAAATACAGTTTTTTCTTAATCAAAGATGTTATATTATAGAGAGATTAGTGTACTATACAACCTGCAGTTATAATCACCATTTACCAGCAGTGCTCAAAAGATTAAACTGCTATGGTAACCCGTACATCTGCTCTACTTAAATATGTTGGGTCAGGGACACAAACTGATTTAAAACTTGAAGTACACCTTGCCTTTTCTTATAGCGTTCACAATGTCCATAGGAAGATTGTACTCTCTATCAATGTAACTATGAAATGCCACAAAAAAACTGGACCATTTAAGACTTTTTTCTTCAGTGTGATCTCATGGGAAAGAGTTATGGTGGCTGGGAGAACCACGTGTCAGTGACTTGTAGCAGCCACGCTATTCTTCCAATCTGTTTGTGGCTGTGTTAATTCAAGTTGTTAACATCAAGTTTTTCCTACACAGTTCTTTGATATTACAGTCTTAAATGTTTAAGCAACTTCCTCCAGCCTCCAGTTCTCTTGCACACAACATTGAAAACGTGCCTACACAAAGTGTCAGAAAAAATGTGGAAACAAAGCACATGTGTCCTTCCGTTCCTTTCCAGATATCAATGTCCTGCAAGTACACTACCATTAGGTGTGCACTAGCTTATGCATCTGTCATGGAACGTAGATGATAGGAGGAAAGCCTGAGAGACAGTCAGATTTATAAGAAAAAAAAATCTCACCTTCAGACTCACAGACTCACACTTCAAAGTACTGGTTTTAGTTTTTAAAGTATACTATACATAGGTCTTTGTTGTCTTGGAAAACTCATTCTGTCACTGAAGCTTTGTCCACAAATATTTACGAATAATTATGATTTTATATAAATATTGTTTAATTTCTGATGATGTTAGGAAGACCTTTTAGTAAATTTAGGAAGAATATTTTTTCTGTTTTTTTCAAGATTCGTGCTATTTGAGGATTCTTGATTCAGTCAATATAAAGGATTCTTTTTAGTTGTCTTCCCTTTCCGTTTCTTGTTTACCACCACAATGCAGCAAAAATTAGGTGCAAGTGTTGCAAAGGGATTTTCAAAATAAAACAAAAAACTTAATCAATAGACACACATTGATCTTAGATGTCATACAAATAATTCAATACCAAATCAAATATTAATATACTCTGTCTGGATAGGGCTGCGCAGAGACATTAGGTTTTGGAACTTGTTTCAGGATGATGAATTTTTCTTTTTTTTTTTTTTTCTCATACTGAAAAGAAAAGTTTTATTACACTGGGACTGGCTTAGAGGTAAAGCTTGCCTTCAAATCTACGAGTGTGCAGAAGTAGGTAACACAAGTAATAAAGAGTGTAAGGATTTTTCTCACATAGTTACCTTTTCTTGATTTCATTAGACTGGGGGAAAGTCAAGCATATATTTAATTCTGGATCCTTGCAATCAAGAACTACCAGCCATCAGAAGACTACTGCTTTCTGAACAAGTACCAGTGTTACTTACTGAAGCTGTCTTGATAGCTCTTACACAAATGTTTGTATTACAAATGACAAATTTATTATAAATGGTGCAAAAGAGTATTTTATCATTCTCTAATAACTCTATTTTGAAAACGGAAAACGATTTCTGTCTATGGTTTACCACCCCCATTTGAAGAAATGTCACACTAGAAAGAAATTGCAAATACCTCTTTCCTTCCTCTTTTTAAGGAAAAATTCCTACTGTTTTGACTCTCTGAACCTCTGAAGATTATTTTTTTTTTATGTTTCCTCTTGTTACACTCTTAAGCAGAGCTATTTTGATTAAATAGCTCCCAAGATAACTGCAATTATAATGCAGTAGACTTGTGAATAGTTTATTCTGAAATGCACGTTGCTATTATAGAGGGTACATAAAATATCTGTATTTCATAATGTGTGTTTGTATGAGGTCTCTATATGAGATGAATATAACATTGATTGTCCCTGACATCACTGAATGATAAATAATACACTGAAAGCTAAATTGTTTATTTGTCATGAAACAGCTGTATGAACACCTTAGTAATATATGCTGTAGTAGTCTCTAGAACAGAGAATATATTTGAAATTGTAATACATTTAACTCTGCATGTGTATCTTTAGATTAGAGTATCAGTAAAAGTAGACACAAACCAAATTCCTAATGTGAAAATGCTATAGTAAAAAAGTTAAACCAGCTTTAGAACAATTGAGGTATTAAATGCTGCTAGTGAGAAGGGTTACCAATGACTAATTGGTAATTTAGTACAAGGAGAAACCGTACACAACCTTCTATGTTGCTTACACTTGCTAATAATTGGTTTTAGGAGGAAAAAATAAAATAAAAAAAATATCAACTAGATCGAAAGATCAGTACTATAATAGTTAAATATTCTGACAAAGACAAGAATGCAAAAGACATAATGATATTTTCTCTGAATTAGTTTTTTACTTTTGTGAGTTTATTTATTTATTTATATATTTTTCTTAATCTGCTTTACTGTCTTTGAAATTTTCAGCATCTTTGCCACACTTTGCTTGTGACTACTTTCATGCCTGCTTATGCTAAACTGGTGGCACTTTTCTGCCAGCTGTAGATTAGTCTTTTAAAGTAGGTATCACAAAATTGTATTTCTTTGTTGCCTGTTCAGTTAGTTTTCATACAAGAATAAATAAGCAGCAAACGGAACATCAATCATAGAGGCTGTGAAGATAAAATGAGACAAAAAAAAAGTTTGTAAAGGTATTTCTAAAAACCCGAAAAAAATATATACAATTCTTAGGCACTAACGAAACATCTTTTGTAATTCTTTTTAGGTTTTTAGCTAGCAGTCTGTAAACTCTTGACTGAACGTACAATCAAGACTAAAGCGACAGAAAAATGGCTAAGAAAGAGACTTTTAAGCGCGCTCAGGAGGAAGCATACAAACAATAATCCGATTAGTTAGCAGAAGAAGGACTTATTCTTAGACAGTAAGATAACAGTGAAGAAAAGGCAACATATTTTTGTATCTAGAACCAGGGAGTAAATAAGTGATTAAATTTGCCTATTAGTCTCTTTGGGAAGTCTTATTTTAAGCATTGTCAGAGATGAATAAGTCAGAGTTGAATGATCTCTGTAAACTATACGTACGTTTGACTTCACTGTCACTACACTGGTTGAGTGAGGAAGAAGTATTGCTTTCTATTAATGTTGTGTCAATAGTAACTTCTGGTGCAAAAATGCAAAAAAAAAAAAAAAAAGATGCACCTCGAAAAAATTATACTTTGTTCCACGTTTCACATTTCAGACTATGGTTTAGTGTTGGAACATTCTAGAAGGAAAAATTGAAACATCTTGAGAACAACTAAATGAATACTTCTATGTTTTGAGAAAATACCTGTCTAAATAATTTTGAGAAATACAACTAAAAAGAATTAAGAAATAGAAAACATATATCTATGGAGCAATTCTGAATGCCGGTCACTATTTTTGTGTTGATTGCCCCAGAAATGAAAAAAAGGTATGGATTTTATAAAAAGGGAAGAACCATGTAAAAAAAGTGTTTATAAATTTTCTTCATGTTTTCAGTCTAGGCAAAGATCTAATCTGGAAGAAGACCTTGCTCAAAAATCATAGTGTGTTCTTTTGACAAGAAGACCTTCAGAACTGAAGATAACTGTAAGGTCAACAATAGAAAAAAAAAATTTCTCTCTTTTTCTTTTTTTTATTTCTGTCTCAAATAAAGGATAAGCAAATTGAATAGCATGAGAACCTGGTGCAAGCCCAAATTGCATAGGAAAAGGAAATTCTGATGGTTTTGCCTACAGTCTTCCTAAATTTTTGGATAGTTCAGCGGAGTGCCATGAAGATGATCAGAGGGCTGGAGCACCTATGTTACAAGGACAAGCTGAGAGCATTGGGTTTGCTCAGCCTGGAGAAGAGGAGCTCTGGGGAGACCTTATAGCAGCCTTCCAGTACCTAAAGAGGGCCTACAGGAGAGATGGGGAGGGACTCTTTATCAGGGAGTGGAGCGATAGGATAAGGGATAATGGTTTTAAACTGAAAAAGCGGAGATTTAGATTAGACATCAGGAAGAAATTCTTTACTGTGAGGGTGGTGAGGCACTGGAACAGGTTTCCCAGAGAAGTTGTGGATGCCCCATCCCTGGAAGCATTCAAGACCAGACTTTGAGCAGCCTGGTCTAGTGGGAGGTGTCCCTGCCCATGGCAATGGGGTTGGAACTAGATGATCTTCCAACCCAAACAATTCCATGATTCTATGACTCTATATCTATAGAGGGGATTTGGACTAGATAACTTTTAAAGGTTCCTTCCAACCCAAACTATATGATTCTACGATTCTGTGATTTAATAGTTGTCATTGGTCTTGATCTTTGATGAATTGAAACTATTGCTTGGTCAGTGTTTTAACTTTCTGCACGTATTTTTTTCGTATTAGTTGAACTATTCATTTAGTGAAATACTTGTTGTCTGAGAGCCTGAGTTCCTTCCCCGCCTCCGCCCCTTAGATTTTCATGAAACTTTTTTATTGCACACCGATAGTTACTCTTTGCTTAGCTAATCCAATTTTGAAAGGCCCAAGAAGAAAGTTTTATTTTACTTGTCCTTCAAGACATAAAATTTTTTTAATATACCTGAATGCTCTTATTTACACAGCATCCTTCAAAATGCACAGTGACAGAGAAAGTGACAGGATTCTTCTTTCCCCTTGCAAGATTCACTAGCTTATGCAATTAAAACAGTCACATACAGTTTGTAATGTTCATATGTTATTGAAGTTTAATGTACTAGATCTCTTTGCTAACAGGAAGAGGTGTCAATGAAGGTTTTTCTTCTGTTACAAAAGTATTTCTTAAGTGGAAAAAAAGGAAAATGAGGGATTAAGGATCCTGATTTCTCTGTCATGTCAGGCCATACCAAAATGGCTTTATTTTACTTTCACTGGTCCTTCACTGCTTTCCCTCTAACCCTTCATCATTTTCCTTCTGACCCCCATACTATTAAAGTATCTTTTTACTTGACAGAACAAGAATACTGCAAAAAAATATTTATGGTTGGTCTAAATTGATGAACTGAGCCATAAGTGGTAGTGCTTGAGTCACTTGAGAAATATTTGCTGTTATAAAACAGGGGTATATCAAGGGTCAAAGACTCCTTTGGATGAAAATCACATGTAACTAAAATAGTTATGATCTTACAGTAGCTATTTTTAATTTTTAATTTTTGTCTGCTTGCTTATTCTGACTACAGTACCTTTGGGAGTACAGCAAGGAGAAAACAGTTTACTTTATTCCCCCTCCTTTAGCTGTCTGACAGCTCCTTCAACACATCCCTCAACACAACAGCTATTCACCAGCATTTTTAAGTCCATTTCTGTCTTTGGTTATTTTGGAAAGGGGAGCTGAAGAAGTTTGTAACCTGACTGGCTTTCTTCTATCCTTATTCTTAACGTTCCACACATACATGACAGTGCCATCCTCACCTTCTGTTGCTAAAGAGATAACAGTATCTAGCTATGCTGGCCACAAAGTTAACAACTGTGAGACCACTGCTCCCTTTTTGACTTCCATTGAATCACGGAATGACCTTGAGTAATTTTCCCATTGTTTTTGTGACTCTGATTTATTTAAAATGTACATTTTTAAGCCAGGGTAAACCCCAAGAATGTGTGTGTGTTTATGTATGTATGTATGTATGTATCTGTCTATATGAGTGCATGGATACAGATATCTGTACCTGTACACACAAACACACACAGATATATATGCACACACATACATACACACATATACAAATATATAATATTCATTATTAAATCAAAGTAACTATTATTATGATCAATATGATTATCTACTATCTTCTCCTCTGCAGGCTATCAGAGGGGTTGCCTGGCCATGTTTGACTATTGCAAATCAATATTCTGTTCCTCAGTATTATTGCTATTACATTGCAGTTAATTACTCCCCAAATAATTTCTGAATATAAATACAGTGTACTGTTAACTATTGTAAAAAGAAAACAAACAAACAAACAATAAAGTTTAATTCAGTTCTACACCGTGATAAGTAATATATCTCTATGTTGTCAGTTTAACAAGGTAAGCAGTTATGAGTTGAGATTACCTATGAGGTCAATAATGTAAGAGATTGCTCTTTTGTCCAAATGTTAGGCTATAAAGTTTTTCTTTCAGCATCAGTAAAAACAACAACAAAAAACCTAGAGAACCTAGTTTACACTAACCTTTTCTAAAGTTACTCCTTTTTAATGCAAGGAAGAAGTAGCATGACCTTTTAGGTTGTCTCCTGAGAATACAAATTAGAGAGCTTAGATTGTTTTTTAGTATAGTCTTATGTCTACTGAAGAAGAGTATTTTCCATTTTTTAACAAGTTTCTGCAGAAGAGAGTGAATCATTTCATTTTTACTGTATTTCCTACAAAAGAAATAATTTTTTTTGCTAATATCCTCTATAATGAGGGATGTTTCTTACAAAATGCCTACATAAATGGATTATAGTCAGGAAAAAAAAAAAAAGTTAAAAGCATTTAGTCTGCCAATCCTAATTTACCTGTAATTCTCTCTCTAAGAGGGTAAATATTAAACCCTCACAGGGTAAACATAGCATCATCAGATGCTATAAATTAACAGTGAGGAACTAAAAGTCAAATATGCCATTTTCAGGCATATGATGGCAAGCATATCATTATATATTTATGTCAGAAAGAACAAGATTTGCAGAACTGTGCTCATGCCCTTGCATCCCTAGAATTAAAAAAACAAAAACCTCATCTTTGTACTAGAGAAACAGCTATCCTTGATTGTCAAAGAGCAAAGTCCGCTTACACAGCAAGACTATAAATGGTGTAACAGATTCATGGGGTCCCTCCTGGCTGCCCCAGGAGACAGGTAATACTATCTCTCGTAGTATTCTGAATATCTGAATAGTCCAAGATACTCTCTCAATTTTAAGGCTTTCTTCAATAGTAGAAAGAATTTAAAAATGCTCATGCATAGGGCAATTGAGATTTTAAGACTGTCGGATTTTCATGCTGTTTTTAAAGTTCCACACGTTCCATAATGTATAAGTAATGCCTATGAGTGATAGCCTTTTAAATGGTGTACTACAAAATGGCAGATATCTAGGTACCCAGGTTCTGTATTTAGAGGTTGAAAATCCTGCTTTACAGGATCTTAGACAAACATTTTTCTCTTCATTTTATCAATAAACATATACCTACATTCCAAGTATTTTTGTAGAATTCTTCAGAAGTGACTAAAGAGAAATGGCTTGCTTTGTTTTGAAGACAGATTTACTAGTAGTTAACAATTTCTTCTTTTCTACTGACACTTCCCCCCCTGCCCCGACAAATTGCAGGTTTCATAGTTTCTTTCATTTGTATCTAATGAGAAAAATAACACATAGTGATAATTTTGGTTTGTTTTCATTCAAGTTGTTAATTAATGACACATGGAGGGAAACATCTGCCTCCTCTACAATCATCTCACTGAATGACTTATTTTAGATCATCCTTTTGTGCTTTATTTCTCTCTAATACTTCTTCACTTAATTATTTTTAATCTTCTATCATGTATGGAGGGTGCTCTTAAGGCAAAACCCCTCAGCTAGGGTTAAACACATGGTCTCATTTTTGGCTCAACCACAGACATCTTTTGTGATTCTCAGTAAGTCTCTTGAGGTCGGATTTATCTCAGTCAACTTTAGACTCCTAACTTCAATCAACAGAGACTGTGGAAAGAAGATCCACAGGGCGATTTGTTCTGGAGTAATTAATGACCTAAGATCGGAAAGATGATATTTGTATAAAGGTCCCTATTGATTATGAAAAAGCCCATTGATGATTGGCTGGACTTTTAAATGACTACAGTTAAGGTAGAGGGCTCTCATCCTTTTTTTTTTTTAGGAACATGAGTATTGATCAAGAAAAACAATATTTTTCCAGCTTGAAATCAAAAGATCGGAGAGATATTTTGAAGAGATTCATGACTTATGTCTCGCTCCTCATCTGTAAAGTGGTAATATTTTTACCTACTAGCACAAAAGAATCATTAATGAAAATTTATAATGATTAGGCAATCAGAATTACAGTCAGAAAAGACATAAAAACACCCTGATATAAATGACCAAATTTATTCTAAGATTATTTATTTGAGTTTATTTTTAATTTCTTTTTAATGACTACTCTATCCTACTTCCTCCCACTTCATATTTGCAGTAAGATTTTAACACCAAGCAATGTTTACGTAAAAAATATTTTCTTTAAATCATAAAAATGTAGAGCATTAGTAGTTCTTATTCCTGTATCTGTCTTCAGAACATAGTCTAAATTTTTGTTAATTAAATTCACCACTGTGATGTCATATTTGAATATTTTTACTAGCAATTTTTTCTTAGTTTTCTTCTGTTCTGAAAAATTTCTCTGATGCTAGTATAATTGAGTCATTCAAATATGTCTGGTAAATATATATGAGAAATATAATAATCACCCAGTTTTATTCTTGAACCATTTAGTGAAACATTTCTCATTATACGTCCGTTATGAGAAACACCAAAATTGTCATTACGGTTCATATCCAAGGTAAAGCAGAAAATTGGACATTTCAATTGAAGGTTGCTTTTAAAAAAGCAAAATAATAATGTTTCATAAAATCACAACTCAAATGCACTGGTGGATTCTTCTTTTCAGCTTACCTAGATGGGCTTTATCTCCCATCTATAAAGTGTTCAAAAATTACTGTGATATGTGGATATGTTCTGATGAACATACATTCAGAAAGTTACAGGATAATTTGTAAGACAGTTTTTTTTTTTAGTTTTGCCATATATAATATAACTTTAATGTATAACTAAATGGTATTGCCTAAAAGTATTTTATGGAAGAAAATTCTATATTGCATCTAGATTTTTTTGTTGTTTGTTAAAATATTTCATTCAGCAGTCAATACATCCTGGCCGTTTTATTTTAAATACAAGCCCTCCCTAGACATTAAAGTTAAAAAAACAGTGTTCAACAAAATATAAAGCATTAATCTCATGTCTTGATACCTGACAGAAGGTTCAAAACCTGAAAAAAAAGCCCCAGCCCATAACACAACAAAAAACCCAAAACCACCATCATTCATATATTGCTACATTTAGGTGAAAGAACTGAAAATGAGGACTTACATAGTTCCATTTAGCCTTTTTTGGTGTTTGTCATAACCCACCCTGCTTCAAGATTTGTGCCATGCATTAAAAAAAGGACAACAAGCAAATAACCAAGAGACACATTGCAGAGATATCATGTAAACTTATATTAGAAAATATTAATAAAGGGTTTTAATTGCATTCCGTTCAAAGACTGTGTACAAGATTTTATTTCCATTATTAATGGAAGAATATTCTAGCCTTTGAAAAGCGCAAAGTACATCAGATTTTTAAGATGTAACAATTTTTATCATCTTTGTGCATCTGGAATTTCAATGTCTGATAAAATCTTTTTTCTTGTTTTGAAGGAAAGTTTTTTGAGCTACTGCTGTTCAGCAAATGTACCTAGAAACAGGTGTTATTAAAACTATGTACTAAATTACCCATTAATAAACTGCAAGGGAATGTGGAATGTGAAAGCATGTGCTTCATTTAGGTTATCTGACCAAGGACCTTTCCAGTTCAAGGGAGCCAAAGTGATAAATGAAAAGCCAAAATGACACCGAGACACAAATCTGACAGACAAGTGAGAAGGGAGAAAACAGCTGAAGACCAAAACTCTTGAAACAGTAATTGGTGGCCCATTAAGAAACCCCAGGTTTAACTCTGGAGAGGGTCAACCTGGACTGTGTAGCTGGCAAAAGGGGGGAAGCAGGAAAACACAAGTATTAAGGATATTGGAGGGGGGCTGTGGCACTGTGCAAACATACTAAGGAGTGTTTACGGAAGGGTCAAAGGAAGAGAAATAGGAGGGACCAGAGACTGAAAATGGGAGGGGAGGATAAAAGGAGGGATAAGAGGACCAGCTGCACGTACGTTTGTCTGATCAAGCCCTATGCCTAGTCATCACAGTCTGCCTTTTTACTAAATCCTTCCTTAACTATCTCTCTGTGCAATCTCACTCTTTGTCCCACATGTGAGCGCTCAGACAGAAACTGGAGAGACTGTTAGTGAGTTCAGAGCTAGCAATTGGAGTGACACCAGGGGTGACAGGGTCTGTGCGTTCATGGTGCCAGCAACTGGAGAAGGACAGTAGATCACAGGGCCTATGTGCCTGGGTGTCAGCAGGTGCAGGGAGAGGAAAACGCATTTTCCCAAACCTGGTGTGTGAGTGTCTGTGTGTGTGTGTGTAGGTGTGGGAGGTTGGAGTGTGTCTAATTTGCTAGCAAACTTCAAGCTGGACCAGGTGGCGTAGGAGGTCCCAGTATCAGGCAGGGAGAGGGCTTGTGGTAGTATTTGGTAGGATGCACAAGCGTGGGGTGCTTTTCAAATGAGTGTGTGTTTGCTAGTGAACATCAAGCTGGACCAGACAGTGAGTAGGACACCTGCGGAGTGAGAGGGCTCAGGATCCAGGCAGAGGTATTAGGCAGAGGGACTGTGCTGGTATTTGAGGGATGCACGAGCATGTGTATACTTGTGAACCAAGAGAGTGAGTGAGTGTGCGTGCTTATTTTCACTACTGAACTTCAGTCCTGATCAGCTGGAGAGAAGGGAAGGTACTCGGCTATTTGTACTTATGTTTTATGTGAGTCCTGGTGGTGCCATATCTGGGGGTTGTTAAAGGCAGTGCCTTGTCTGTGGCTGTCATTGTAGCCAGCCGTGTCAGTGTCCCCGTGTGTGCAGGAGTGCATCTCTGGGATACACGCTCGAGTCTCGCTACTGGCTGAACCTCCACACAGGAAAGCAGCAGCTGCATCCATCAGCCTGGGAGAGAGACTCCTGGGCCTCCAGGGCAGCAGGCTGAGCTCCAGCAGCCAGGACAGAGCAACACCTGGGCCCCAGAGCCTGCCAGAGTCAGAGGCCTTGTAACATCCTTGAGCAGAAACCTCTCAGGCTTAGGAGGCTCACACCTGTTACAAATGCCTAAATTATTCCTATACAGCAGATACACCGTGGTTTGATTTCATGATCAATATTCCAAGCAAATATTCACCTGTTCTCTTATTTGCTGAAATTAAAAGCCATTCATAAAAATCACTTATGTAAAACTTTTTTTAATAAAGTCATTCGCATTCCCTTATGACACCCTCTTCACACTTGATAGAAGACAGAAGCTGAATAAGCATAATCTTTTTTAATAATTTTAATACGTTCTGCTAAGTATTACTGATGATTAAATTATACTAAGTCTGACACGTTTTGTGAAGGCATATTGTAAAAATGAGTGTTGCACTGGAATAAATTATTGAGAGATGTATGTCGTTACGCATTCAGCTTGCATGAAGGAAGTGTTCCTAGGTATCACGTTAATCCAGGTCAAGGAAGGACAATGAAGGTCAAGGAGGCAGGGCCTTGAAAGCTTTTTAAGATATGAATTATTACAGTGGGGTCAATAGGATTTGCAAAGTGAGCAATGATAGTTAGTAGAGCATTTCCTGAACAAGAGGCAATCATTATAAGATCTTTGTGGAAAGAAGGCTAAATTATTCTTCACAGGCATAAATCATTGTAATATTCTTGACAATTCTTATTATAATTACCATATTGCATGCACTTGCTGCTTTCTCTATAAAGCAGCAAGAAAAGATATTCTGTGGTGGTTCTGGAATGAAGCACTAATGTCATTCTCACAGAGAACCGACAGTAGAAAATGAGTACTCTGAAGAGCTATGGAAAAAGCACAACAGGGCACATATATTTCCATAACCAAAACTGATTAATATTATCACCTTCTCTAATAGACATTTTTTTCTTTTTCTGCATATTTCAAGACAAGATTGTGTATGTGATTAATGTGATTTCAAAAAATCATCAAGCTTATTTTAAACAACTTTCAAAGGTGTTCTATCAGGAATTCATATGTAGACTTCAGATAACAGTGATTTTTAAGTACAACGATAGCCATTTAAAATGTAAGTATCAAAGAACATTGTGTTCACTAGAGAAATAAAACTGAATTTTCTGAAATCATAATGAATTTATTTTTTCCTCACTGAGAATTTTTGCAGCTATCTTAAAGAGGCAATGTCTTTCTATTTGGACAGGTGGTGTCATACAAGTGCCGCTTTTCCATTTTTTGGTAATAAATATGTTTGTATTTTAATTTCTGATTGCTCACTCAGCATTTTCCTATTTGGTAACAAAATATGACTTAATGAACGAACTTTGACACCACATTCTACCCATTAATGCTAAACATACCTAGGATTAAAAGGGTTTGGGGTTTTTGTTTGCTTGGTTGGTTGGTTGACTTTTCCTTTTGTAAGAACCAATCTTACAAGAGCTTCAGAATTCTCAACATAAAATATGGAGAACTATGGAGAACTTCTTATAAGGCAAAGACTACAAAAGGAAAATTTAGTCTTATGTTTTTTGGGGTGGGTTGCTGTTTGTTTTTCTGCCCCCTCCCCGAAAAATCTACCTCCATAGCCACAATCCACAGCTATATCTTTCTGTTGAATAACTAATACTAGTTATCCATCTAAAGCTGTAATGCATTATGGCTATATAAGACCTAGTATATTAATGTTGGCAGGATGATGTTTTAGAGAACATGAAAAGAGTTGAAACCAACCTAACAGCAGTACTTCATCTGTCCCAAATCTACACATCTGTCATTAGTGAGATAATTCAGAAATAAAATAATTAATCCCCAAAATTCCCTATTTTTTCAGTATTTTTATGCCTAGAACTAGAATTGGAAATATGTTCAATGCGACTGTAAGTACTTTTGACTTTTTTCACTCTAAATAGGTAAAAATGTTACTTTTTTTTTACTTCTTTTTTTTCAAACCCCAAAATTTCTATAATGAAATAATGATTAGGCAACCTCTAAAAGTTCCTTGTGAAAGCACAGAAAATTGCTTGCCAGTTTTCTTGTAATTTGATGTTTCACTCATATGAGATTAATGTAGAAATGCATTACTTTAATAATCTAACTGAATTACACCAAAATAAAAAGTTGAAAAGAATATTTTAAAGATACGTAAAAGAAGCAAGGATATGAAACAATTAGACTGTATTATTTTAATCAATTTCAAAATCAATATATTTATGTGAAATGTTGTTTTATCAAGAAAATAGCCCATCAATCAAATTTAGTAATATGTAATTCTGCATAAATGTCAATAGTTTCTTCTCAGTTTTGTCTAATGCATAGGACATTGGAGCAGAAATTGAGAGACATGAGTATTTCTATATTTGTTACCATTTATTTGTTGTGTGACGATACAATCCATCAAGGCACCTTTCTTTCACAAGGGGTAATGGTTTTAAACTGAAAGAGGGTAGATTTAGTGCAGATATTAGGAAGAAATTCTTTACTGTGAGGGTGGTGAGGCACTGGAACAGGTTACCCAGAGAAGCTGTGGATGCCCCATCCCTGGAAGTGTTCAAGGCCAGGCTGGATGGGGCTTTGAGCAGCCTGGTCTAGTGGGAGGTGTCCCTGCCCATGGCAGGGGGGTTGGAACTAGATGATCTTTACAGGTCCCTTCTAACCCGAACCATTCTAGGATTCTATGATACTCTTTATCTTTGTTTGCCTTCCAAAATAATTGTAGCAAAGAACCCTTCTCCTTCTATTTCTGTACAGCAGTTACAACAGTGAAAAGTACTCAAAGTACAACTATGGAACACGTATATAATAGAGACAACAAATAACGTACAATTGGCTTTGATTTTTCAGAAGTATAGCAGTATTTTGTCTTCGGGTTTTTTTACCCTTCACGAGTGCTTACATTTCATTCAGTGTATTTAAACAGTTCAAATTATTCCTTTCACTATTCAAAGTCCTGTATTATGAAAGGATGTCCCGTAAGCAAGCTCTCAAAAATCTTCTGTCAGCATATTTCTGTCCCTCTGGTTGCTTTCTCTTTTCTCTGTTGTGTTCTGTGTGACAGAACCATCAAAAATTGAAAGGCTCTAGTGGATATTCCCTCTGTTATATTCTTTCAAGACATAATTCTTCTAAATCCTTCTAAAAATTCTCTAAAAGAATCAGTATGAAGGAGAAAATACCGACATTTTAATGGATCTTTATATGATCGCTCCTTTCATATATTTTTTGCATGACTCTTAAATTACTCTTTTTTAAAAAAATTCTTTTTTAAAGGGGGAGGACTTTTCAATATTTAAAGGTGCTCAGTGGAGTCTAACGGCTTACTAAAAAGTATCAAAATTGAAATAGCAGGTGCCTTTACCAAGCAATAATAAATCAGTTTAGAATCAAGTAGAGTTATGGAAGATTAATTTAGATGATTAATTTGTTTAAATTCTTAACAAAAAAATCACAAATTACAACTTGTTTATTATTTAACAATTGAGCAATTACTTTAGGCAAATTACCTGTCCAAATGGGAGCTTTTTTTCATGATTTCAATAAAAAATAAAAATGACTTTTGACTAAAGTTAATTACATTCTAGATCAAAATTGAGGGGGGGACTTTTTGAGTCATGTATTTGAGACATAGATGGGTTTCTTTTTGTTTTCCCACCTCTTTTCTCTTTGAACTTCTCTGTACTCACATTTTGAAAACTAGAAATAACTCAAAATATTTTATTTGAGGAGAATGTTGGGGTTTTTTTTGTCCAAAATGAATAAAAAAAACTCACCCAAACAAAAATATTCTGATAAAGAAATTTAATTCTTTTTTTTGTGAATTGAATTTTGTTCTCTTGCCAACTAAACTAAAAATGTTTCATGTAACTTCAGTGGTGAATTACTATGCACTACAGAGGAGTTTTGTGCAGACTTTGTGGCTGCTTCTTTAAGAAGCATCAGTATCTTTAACACAAACCTAACTCTAGCAGTTTAATTTGTTCCTGCTTTTATACATAATAATTTACTTTTGCCATGAAATGCACTTTCTTTTGTGATGTAATATCTAATCCATTCAAATAAAATTTTAGGATAGAGCTCTTGCTCCACGCACATCAGTTCAGTCTGTGTTACAGTTTAATTCAGCCTCACCCCTGTTATGTAATTTGATCAGAGATTATTTTTTTTTCCTTCTGCTTTCCTAAATATAATACAGTTTATTCAGAGAAGGAATGATATCTTGTAAGTGGCAATTATTTTTTGGAGTTCCCTTTGTTTTGCTTATACTTGTTCCCTTTTAGCACTAATAGGACATAAGAACAGTTAAGATAAAGACCAGGTATAAGACCATATGGACAAAGATATTTAAGTGTCAAATTCCTATTTTACTTCCCAGTGGAAATGGGTGCCTTAGGTCCCAAAGGAAGTAGAACAATTTAGGTACATGAACACCTCTGCCTATGTGAACTTCACCTGATGTGGCTGATGACTTAAGAGTTCTCTGTTGTTGCCCTTGGTCCAGTTGTTTCACAACAGTAAGTTTGTTCTTGCTGTCTCAACAGCCACATCTTGAGAGAAACTATCTGGAAGAATATCTAAGTTTTCAGCTCAAATCCCTCTAGTATTCCTGACTTTCTGTGGAATCACAAAGAAGTCTGAGTGAAACGGCTAGAATGCAGAAAAAATAAATTTACCATCTGTCAGTACACTACATTCTGATGTTTAAATTTCTTCATACGACACTATGCATTTTTCATTATTAGGAGATACAGTTCATCAAAATTAACTTCTCTGGGGTTTTAAGGATTACTTTCTGACTTAATTCCCTAAGATTATCCCTTACAATACCCTAATGTGTTCTATGAAATCAGTACTTCTTGTTTTCTTTTAAAGGTTAATGTTTACTTGTCTAATGCTGCAATAATGTAAAAGAGGAAAACAGGTGTACTCATTCATTAAAGACAATTCGTACAAATTAAACAGCCTCACAATGGCTGATATTACTACACTTATTCTTTTCTTGCTTGTAGCTCTCAAATTTAACACATTGCTTCAAAGTTTAGATCATTCTAGAAGGAGTCTTACTCAGTATGCAGAATGTTTGGGTCAATTTTTTTTTTTTTCTCATTAAATAAAAACACCCCATGAAGTTTGAATTTTGAAAAATGCACAGAGAAGGGATTATTAGACTTTCTTATTTTCTCGGAATCACTTCCATACTATTAACATGTTTCTGAAGAGTTTCAGATTTCCGATTTTAATTATAACTGAAGCTAAAACAATAGTTTATATTGGATTAACTTTTTAAAAGATAATAGATTAAGGGAAATTTCAGATTTTGCAATTAAATTAGAAAGATGTATTTTTAAACTATTTTTTTACTATGTATTTTTTTAGAAAAAAAAACAGTATACCATTTTTTCATAGTTCTAATCATCAACACATTTCATTTAGGACACCTAATGCTTACTAAAGCAGATTGACCAAATGTCTGTTGATTGATAATTTATTTGTCTTATAGATCTTAAGGAGTTCTTACTGCTCTGTGTTGTTTACTTGCTGTATTTCCAGTTTTGCCCTTCATGTTCTTCTTCTCATCATTGATAGTTTTCTTTCTCTAGACAGACTTCTTGTTTTCTAACAGCAAAACATTTTAAACTTCCTTCCCTTGATTATATTGATCATTCTCTAGAGACATCACTACTGTCAGAAGAGGTGGGATTTGGTTGCCTAAAAAAGGCAACAAGGGTATTCTGCCTTGCCATCAGGTGCCACTCTAGAAGTGTATGGGTTTCCCATAGGTCCTGTGTCATGTCTAAGAGAACAGTTAGGATGTTTCACATCTGAAGGCATCTCAGATGAAACTAGATGCTTATGTTTAGGAAACAGAATTATTTTACTCAGTATTTTATTTATTTATTGTTACCCATGGCGTTGTCAGAATTTCAAATGCTTCTTGTTTCTGAAATTCTTAAAAATCTGCACCATTATTGTCCATGAAATTCCCTTCAAAAGTTTGGTTTTATTCTTTTTAAAGTAAAAATTTCATGCTTCCAGATAGTTGATTGGTTTAGCAAGGATATTATTGTTCTACTTCATCTAGTCCTAATACTCTGTTCCTACGAACTCTTTTGACTAACAGCGGAGTCCAGATAAGAGAGTATTAACATTTCTTCAGGCTTTGTCTTCCACTAAAACACTCAAGTGTTATTCCTTTTTTGTTGTGTTCAGCATTTTCCATCAGTCAACCAGTCACTTCCTAATCAGTCAATAAAGAAGGACTGTTAGAACAGAACAGAATAGTTCCAGTTGGAAGGGACCTACAATGATCTGTCTTTTTGTATTATCATTATCATCTAAATTTAGTTACAAACCTACATATTCACTTATTTATGTTTTTTTTAATATTTATTTTTTAAACTTGCAGTCCTTAGCCCCTTAAAACTTCTAGTCCTTAGTGTATTATCAATTTTCCATACTTCATGACTTTTAATTTAGTATAATTTCCTCCTCTAACCTTTCATCCAAATTTGGTGTTAATGATTTCTACATGCACTTTGTCACTGATGAAAACCAAGTCTGAACCGTCATTTACTCTTTAACATAATAATGCGTAGAAAAACACATATTATTTTAACTTGAATCCACATCATATAGATTATTATGTAGATAATTTTTTTCATTCTTTTCTCCCAATAATTGTAATGTCCGTAAAACATAATAAACAAGGCCTTATGGACAACCCATTGGATTATTTTTTTCTTGTGTGTGTGTGTGTGGGGGGGGCAGATTTAAGACAGAAACTTTTATTCACAGTCAGATTTCTGCACCTGATATCAACTTATCAAAATTTCCTAATCTTTTAAGCATTGCTTGAGAACTCCTGAAAACAAGGCATGTTTTCATTTTTACAGCCCAATGCTGTTATTCAGCCTCCCCCTCCCCAACCTTAAAATCCTTTTTGACTGCATTCAAGATGCAGATCTTATAATGTGAGTTACAGTCACATCAGTAAAGTTCACAATGCAGAGTAATAAGTAGTCTGGCCAATGAGGAAATAACATAATCTTGCTATACATAGTAAATACATAATTAAATTATTTGCACTTACTTAGAGGTATTTTCATCGGGATAGAAAACATTTAACTCGGGAATAATGATTAGGATTCATATATTTTACAGAAACTTCCTTATTTTTTGTATCCTCTGTCCTTTGAGCTGATAACTGTTGCTAGTCACACTGAATAAGTTAATTATTACACACTTATATTTGTGTTTAAACACATCTGCTCTGACTGGAATTGCAGAAGAAATACTCTTATGCCACTCTATTGATTGGTGAGCCATTAAGGTTCCAATTCAAGAAACATCTGCTAGTTACTCAGCCTCAGGTGTCTTGCTTGATTAGGTATTAATTCTTAAATTGATGCCAGATTCTCATTAACCCCCACATGAATAAAGATAGGGACTAAATTTGCCAGTTCTCTAAAGCAACTTTTAAAATGCGGTATAACTGGTTTCTTTCTTAAGATAATTATAGATCAGAAGAGTTTTTGTGTGCAGTTCTGGAAGAATAAACGGATCAGGTATGTTAAGGAGTATAACTCAGTCAACATAGTGATAACAAAGATATTATTTAAACATGGTTCGTAACTTCAACTTTAGAATCATTATCTTAATATATCTGGATATACTGTAACATACCAATATAAGGTATTGTTGCTAAAATCTACAGTATTAGAGAAAGTGTGTACTAACATCATTACTACTGAAAGTTCCTAAGAACACAAAAAATCATATGTTATTGGCAATATAAATTATCTTAATTGTTGTTAGTCCTTAATAGTGTCTTTAAAAACTGATGAGTGTCTAGCAAATGTACAACCAGGTTACAGTGCTGAATTCAATTTACAGTTTAAGCAGTGGTAGTATCCTTATCTAATATTATATGTAGTTACGGAAAGACAATGATAAAAACTTTAAGTAGATATTCTAGGACTTGGACACAGTAAGGTTTGTATTTCTAAGGAATTGCTTGGTCAACACTTAGATAAATTAAGGCATGCCTTTAGATCCATAAATTAGAAACTTTTTTTTTTAGGAGTTAACTCTTTGTGCCGGAATCTAATAAACGTACATTTCAAAAA
>VYZM01017382.1:380780-392065 GCA_013398915.1 Dromas ardeola | reverse complement strand
TTTTTTTTTTTAAATTTGAAAAATGACATTGGGTTTTAAAGGCTGGCATAAAACTGATCTGAGGAACGCGTCTTGCTGCTGGGTCAGCACTAACGTCTCCCAGCTCCATCAATACGCCTTGCCGGGAAGGCCACGGGGAAATTTTTCAGGCTGACGTGGAGATGTGCCGTCCGGCCTCTTGCCGTGAACTCTTCAGGCTGCGTAGGACGAGGGTGTTCGGGAAGACCTGCTCTGCCTTGCTAATTTAGGACAAAGAAATGGAAGGCTCTTTATATTTTATGGTTTTACAGCCCCTTGGTCTTTATTTCTGGGTAGCGCTGCATTGCAAGTGCTTGGTGTGGAGGGTATCTTGGAAGACTAAATGTCTTCTCGGGGTGGGGGGCTGCACTTGGGTCCTTTTTCCACTAGGTTTGGCCAGAAGCTGGTGTGCAGCAGGAGGAGACCTGTGCGCTGGGGCTTCTGGACTGGTGGAGAAAGGATGTGCTGTGGGTCGTGCGGTTGTGAAGGGAGACGGGATTGCAACTTCTTGGCTCACTGAATTGGGGGAGAACGGGGCTGGGCTGTGCCTCCTCCGTGCTTTACAGCCCACTTGAGCTGGGTCCGGATGCGAGCAGCGCTTTAAACGGTTGGAGGTTTTAACAAAATCTGGGCGAGTATTTGGGGTGAAAACTCTGGGGACTGGTATGTCATGCAGGAGGGAAAAATTTTGTTCAGTGGGGGAACGGTTCAAAGTAAGATTTTCCTATTACCACCATGGAACTTCTGAGCTTCTCCCAGTGTCTGGTCCACTTTCGTCCCGGGGTCGGAGCGCAGGATCAAACCCCTTTGCTTGCGTAGAGATGTGCAGACGAGCTGTTTGTCGAGAGCAGGGATGAGTGTGGCTGGGAGAGGGGAATCGGGCTGCAGAAACAGGAGGGATTTTTAGCAGGACTTTCTTTGTGGGTTTTTTTTCCTACGTGCTTTTTTTTTTTTTTTCCCTGTTTCATTTATGCCAAAACCATCAGTCTGGAAACAAAATACCGATTAGTCGCATGCTAAACATGTAATCATCAACATAGGTTTGTTTTAGTTATAGAATAGATTCCAAATAATTACGTGCCGCCCTACAGCAGAATTAATATAATTAGGGGCATAATTACAGCTACCTACCACTCAGGGATTCTGCTAAGGCTTAATTAATATTTGCAAATTGCCTCAGGATCTGCCGACCATCTATTAATACATACCGAATGCAAAGAATAATAATTCTCGTATTGTTCTGGAGGTACGAAAGTGGTGCGGGAGGTTAAATAACCACAGCGGAATTCCAGGTCTTCTGGAGGATGGGAATAAGTCAGGTTTGGGCTCCCTGGGCTCCCAGGCACTTTTGAGATGCCTCCAAGAGTTTGTTTAATGAAAATACCTTTGGGGAGCCCGTTATTCCCCGGAGGCTGCTGGGGTTTGCCCTTTACCCTGGGTGTAGCTCAGGGAAATGTCATTTATCCCCAAATCCCCCGGCTGCCAAAGCTTGTTCCCGGCTGGAGCATTGCAGGGGGCCATAAGGGCTTTGCAGCATCCCAGGCTGGCTCCAGAAACAGCTGCTTTTCCCGGCGGGATGGCTGGAATCACAGCTAGGATGAGCTTTTTCTTTTGGACTTGCTTTTTTTCCCCATCCTGACTGTGGGCTTGCCACCTCCTGAGCCGGGATGGAGAACTGCCCGAGTCGGATTGCGGGGTATTACTGAAAATACTATTTATTCCTGGTTAGGGCTAAGCCTGCGTGCGGGGCTGTTGCTTGTCCAGAAGTTTCGCACCTTGATGCCATCCAAGGTCACATTTTCCACTCCCTGGCCATGCAGGCGGAGGCCAGCCTGGAGTCGGTACCCACTGGAGGTGGCACCGGTGCGCGGGGCAGGGATGCTGCCGTGCTCGGATTTCCCACGGCAGGGACAGCCATTGCTGCGGGCACACGCAGGGCACGAAGCCAGCTGGGGAAATCCTACCCGTGATGGATTGCCCGTGCCTTAAAAAGTCATAATCAGACTCAAAAAAGACGCGTGCCAGCCCCAAAAGGCTTAAAAGCACGTAGGCAGGTGTGGCCAGGGTTTAGCAGCGGCGCTGTTTATTCTGCTTTTGCTTGATTGCAATTCTTTTTTTCCTGCATTTTGGCTCTGTCTCACCTTCTTTGCAGTTTTCACCACTTTCACCCTTTCTTTTCCTTTTTCCCCGGTCCTCGTTCTCCGCTGCTCTGTAACCTGGTCAAAAATCACCCATGAGTCTTGATCTGTTTTGGAGTATGGTCTTCTCTGCGCTTTTCTTCTCTCTTTCTGAAAATGGGGAACCCTGTTGTCGCAAACCTCTGTGATAATGCAGCTGACTCATTTCGCTTTCAAGCAGTTCTGGGTATTCTTCCTCTGTGGTTTTTTTGTTTTGTTTTTCCCCTCACCCTGAGCCCTGTAATTTCATGCGGTGGGAGCAGGTATTTGTAATTTGTTCTTGATTGTTCCACTCCCCTCTCCCCCCGTTTTGTAATTTACTTCTGGAATAAAACAAACTCCAGCAAAACATCCTCCTCAACACCCTTGAGCTTTAAATTTTTTAATCATAAAAGTGTGAACATAAATTAAGAACTGGAGCTGTTACTAATCTTATGACCACACTCGCTCACATACTGATTTTCATGTGGTATACTAAATCAAGAAGAATGGCCTATTATAATACAATTAGCTGTGATTCACAAGCAGGAATTACTGTCGCCAGTGTGGGGGAAAAGTTGCATAATACGATTGGAAAAGACTGAAACCTTTGTGGTTTAGGTTTTTTTTTTCCTTTCCTTTTCGCCTTTTAAAAACACTCTAACAGCTGGAACCAAGGAAAACCCACGAGAGGGAATTCGCTCCGTATTTTGTAATAAATTTATGTAATGATCGAAAGTGTCTCATTGCGGGCATGTAAATCTTTATAGGCTCCCAACATATGTTACAGACGAAAATAAATAACCTCATCCTGTAGCTTTATTAGACTTAATGCATCAGTGCTTCCCAGCCCACTCTTGCGGAAGGACCCCAATCTGTCTGAGCAACGGGCGGGAGCAAAACCATCGGCAGCTTGACCTTAGCGCTGTCTTCCTCTAGCTACAAACTACTTCCAAACCAGCATTGATTTCAGAAATGTCGATTTCCTTTTTTTATTTTTTTTTTTTGCAAGCAGTTGGAGAAAGAGTGAAGCTGAGGAGCGTTTCCCTCTGGCTTGAGGGTTTGCCGGAAACATCTCCATGGTTTGTATTTGATTTTTTTTTTTGGTGGTCTCGTAGAGGACTTGCTGCTTGGGGCTGTGGACCTTAAACTGTTTCTTGTGTGAGGATGCTTCAGGGTTCATCCAAAATCCTGTGGAGCTGGGGCGTGAGGTCCTTTGGGCTTTGACCATGTGCTCCTTAAAGCCTTGTAATTCCAACCAGGAGTCTTTGGCTTTTCTCCATCCAGGTGGTAACGTCAATGAGAGATATTTTGTGTAGCTCCTAGGTGTTTTGTGCTTCTTGGTTTTGAATGGGGTGTTTGAAAACTTCCTTCGGAGTGTGCTTGTGAGAGAGAGGAAAACCTCTCATTTTCTTTAAGATCCTTTGACTTAGGTGGTGGGAAGAGATGGAGTTATCTCCAACTCTGCCCGAGGGCAAACACGGTGGCCAAAATACCCAGGAAAATGGGTCTGAAATCACTTGCAAAACTGCAAGCAAAATTTAAGTGGACTTTCTCACCAGCCCTTTCTCAAGGTGCTGGGAGGGAAGTACCCACTTACACAGAGATTTAATGGGCCGTGTAATAGAGATGGCTGGTGAGAAGCTCTAATGGTCCTTTCCCGTTGCAGCCGAGAAAGCAATGTGGCTTGTGCGCGTGTCTTCACTGTTGTATTTCAACTTTTTTTTTTGTTTTTTTTGAAGCTGTGGCCTTGCTGAGTGTTAGGACTGTCTTCCCCTCCTTGCTGCTTTCTCCTCCCTGCCTGCTCTCCTGCCCTGTGCCTGGTCTGCGCCTTCTCCTGGGAATTGCCCCTCCATCACCTTCAAGAGCTGGGGAGAGGGTTTCCCCATGGGGGAGGGGGAGGGAGGGAGGAGGGATGGGGAGATGAGGAGGGATGGAGGTGCCGAGGGTGGTGCTAGGTCCCAAGACAAGCTGTGGTTGTGCTCGCACATCTCCGTGGCACCACGGATAACGGGAACGAGCCCTTGAGGCCGCTTCTCCCTGCACAACTCCGTGGGAGCCAGCAGGGACACCCTCACCCACGTCACCAGCCTGCTCCCCCGGCCTCGTGTTGTGGGGCTCCGTCTCTCTCAGACCTTCCTCCCGTGCTAAATTTAGTAGAAACTACCAAATGCTTCCAAAAGTAGTGGAAAAACAGGTGAGTTTTTACTGTACTACAGCAGGAAAGCAGCCCAAAAAGGTTACTTGTATATGTATCATACTGTTCCCCCCAGGTGCATATAGCTTTATAACAAATACTTTGCAATAGCTTCTCTAAGGGATTAATTGTCTTTACCCTCTATTTTCTTCCCCTCTGTGCTACCACCTCCTGGTGTAACCCCTGGAAACGTGGGTGCTGCTCACAGTGGGATGCGGGAGCGTTGAGATTGGGGCCACCTCTCTGCGGCTGGAGCAGCAGCTTGCAGCGTGCCGGTGAAGATAACCAGCTAATTATCTGCACTGGATGATAATTAAGGATCTCCTGGTCTCTAAACCACTTTATGCTCAGCTGAATGCAAAAATGCATTCCTTCCAGAGAGTGTATTTTCAACATAAGGTATCACCCTGCCTTGAGTTATTCACTGTGAAACAATACTTAAAATATTTACTGCATACGGTGACAAATCCAGACGTTGCATGCACATAATCCCAGCTACCTAAAACCGTCATAAAATCAACACGCTCCGTAATATCAAACACATCAATCATTCTGCCTCTAATAACGTCTGCATCCATACAGTCTCTCTGTCGCAACCTCCTACGAGTCTTGGGTGACTTATTGCACCCAGGGCTGCGGACGGATTCTGCGCTCTGCGTTTTATTAGCAGTTACCGCCACGCGCTCTCGTGCATCCGCCGACATATTTCAGTTGAGCAACCAGCCAAGGATGCATGCAAAGCAAAGACAGTTTTCTTCCGAAAAGGGCATTCCTTTTTTTAGCTTTACAAACTTTGCCTCTTCTTCTCTGTCCCTGCGTTGGACATAGCTCTGATTTCCCTCCTCCCTTTCCCTCCATCCAGCTTTGTCAGTCTCCGAATGTGGTTGGAAGCGTTCATCCTCCATCCTTCCTGCCCTCTCTGCCCTCACCCTCCCGCCTTTCCCCTTCCACGCTGGGGCTGGGGACACAGAAGTCCCCAACCTTTTGAGAAGATAATGGCCCTTTGCTTTGCAGGGGTGGGTCTGTGGTTGTAGGAGGCTATTTCAGTGTCGCACTTTCTGCTCTCTCACTAAATAATTAAAATGCAGTTTCCAGGCATTAAAACTATGATCTTCTTGACTCTGAGATCATATGTTTTCATGATGCTGGAGGGCAGAGGCTTCCCTGTGGCTTTTATGCCAGGCAGGAAGCGAGGAGAGAGACAGGACAGATGGATGCTCCTGTCTGGGCTGGTTTTTCCCTCCCGCTTGCGAGCTCCGGAGCCCTGCGCGTGTCCCCGCCTTGGCCCTGCCTTTGGAAAAGGCTTCTCCTTGGTGCTCTGCATCACTCTGGGTGACTTTCCCTGGTCCTCCCTCGGCTTCCCATCACCTCCCTGCCGCTCTTGCTGCGTCTCCCATTGCCCTGTTCCCGTTACCATCCCCAGTTTTTGGCTACCGGTTTGCTCTTGAGCATCGTCTGTGCTCCCGCTTGGTTGCCCAAGTGCAGCCCAGGCTGCTGTGTTGGTTGAACAGCCACAGACCTTTGGATCAAGTGCTACCATGCTCGAGAAAGTCCTCTGCCTTTTATTTTTTCCAAGCGATGGACAATTCACCATCACTTTACTGCTTGTGCCAATTCTCCGGGCTTAACTTTTTTTGGTGCTAAATTAATCGTGCTAAATTAATTGCGTGTGCCAACGTGTCCAAGGCACTTGGGTAGCAAAGCCTTTGGAGGAGGCAGGTATAAATAACGTTCTTGGCTGGGTAGGGAAGTGCAGTAAATTCATTAGTGTCCCGTGACAGCGTGACTTGGTGCTTGGACAAGCTTCATCTCGACTCCTGGCGTTTCTCTGCGTTGGCTGCAGGGGATTTATAGCTGCGGGATGCGCGAGTGTTTTGTAACCCACGTGTTCTTGTATTCGCATAAATATCTCCTCCTTTTCAGAAGACCTTTTTCTCACAAAGTCAAACCGTTCAACTTTGCACAGAAGGGTATTTCTTTTCAACAGAATTTGATCCAGTGCCCTGCTACTCCCACTGAATTAAACCATCGTTATCAAGTAATTGGCTGTTAGCGTTGGCGATACGGTGAAATTACAGGTCCCTTTTCCCTACCACATCTCATCCTGCCCAAGGTTGGGGAGGTTATATTTAGAGTGACTTCTGGATTTGAGATCTGCCACCTCTTGGGAAAGATAATACGTACGTGGGAATGAGATCCATCAACATAAATTGCAGGTTTTGTAGCTTTACACAGGCTGTACACTGGGTAGGAACAACTCCGTTGCAGTTTCTTTGTATCAGCACAGGAGAGGATGTTTTTACGTGCAAAGATGCACCAAATGGTTTACCAGGAATGAAATCCTGATAGCTGGCTGAAGACTAATAAAAATATCATTTTAAGAGGGTTAAAGATTTTCTTAGGTATTTGTGCTTTGCCTTCTGGCTTGGGCATTGCTAGAGATGAGATTTCCAAGCTTTCCTTTACAATGAGTAAGGATTAGGCACTTAGATTTAACAAACAGCCACCCCAAAATAGAGGTTTTATGGGTGTCCTTCGTGCTGGCCTTTAGCCATCAAGTACTGAGGAATTATATGGTCCAGGGGTTTGGCTGGGTGGAACGAAAGTCCAGGGTAACTTTGTGGTGTTTGTATGTGGTGGTGATGATACGGTCACCTAAAAAAAAGTTACTGGCTTCAGGGCTGGAGATGAGAAATGTAGGAGTTAATAGAAAATAATTGATTCTTTTTAACATCCCAGTAGGATCTGCCAAGGTGACGACTTCTTGCCTCGCACAAAGAGAAGCGGTGTGGGTTTGATAAGCTGCTCAGATCCGTTATGACAGCTCTCTCCTGGTGCTGGCAACACCTGGAGAGGTTTGCAGGCGGTCAGGCAAGGCAGGCAGAAAGATGCCAAGTGCCGGGGAAGAGCTTTGAGTTTGTGGTAGGTGGGTGGTGGAATTTGTGCTCTCCAAACAGTAAAAATAGCACATGATGCACTGCTCTCCGCGTTGCGTTGCCTGGCTGAGTCATCGCTCTACCTTTTTATTAGCATTGTGGGCGCCGCTGTTTTGGGGATCTTCCTCAATGGCTTGTCATCCTTGTCTTGGGTGGTGATTGCCTCTGGGGGAAGGTGCTGGTGGGATGTGCCCTGAGCGAGTGGTGGAGAGGAGACTCGGAAAAGGGGGAGGATTTCCTGTGCAACACCCTACACCATCGGACGCGATGATCTTACAGGTCCCTTCCAACCAAGGCGATTCTATGATTCTGTAACTGTTAGTGTGTATATAAGGGAAACGGAGAAAAACCCTCGCTTCAAAGAGAAAATTAAACTGTGTGTGATAAGGAGAAAAAGAGAGAGGGGTCCCTACAGAAAGTCGATCATCTCATCCTAAAATTCATGCTGGGATACGGGGGCTGAGGGTCCCCTCTACCTCCGAGAGGGGCCTGGGGCTCCTCCTTGCCTGCGTCTCTGTGATGGCAATTACGTTGTGGCTGAGCTCTCATAAGCCCCATCCTTTCCCGCTTGTCTCCTTTTGTCTCTTTTTCCCTTTCCCTCCCTGTTTCAGCTCATTGCTTAAAACCACAGGTTGATACAGGCGGTTCCTGTGTCAGGATCGCACCGTGGTCCAGAATACGCGGTGCAGGAGGTGGGTATTTATACGGGCTTCTGGAGCTGGCGGTTGCGTAGGGTTAATGGAAATGTTTGATTCAGTAATTATCCTGCTTGAAAGGGAGAAGGTCAGAATTGAGGGCGCCGTGGGCTGCTTTGAGATGTTAGAATAGAACAGTTCAGTCAGAAGGGACCCAAAATGGTCATCTACTCCAATGTTCACCTCACCTGGTCCATGTTCACCTCCTGCAGCTGCTGGAGATCTCAGCCCCAAGCTGTCTCTCCCAGGATGGTGTGAAAGGAGGATGGATTGGGGAAAAAGAGTATATAAGGGGAAAAATGAGAGAAATAAAGCACGGGAGTGACTCTGAAACATGCAGGTGCCCCCGAGTGACTCTGGGTGGCTTGTGCAAGGGGAGGGGAGAGGAGCTCGAGAGCGTTTTCATCTCTATGATCATCACAATGCTCGGAGGTTTTTGTGGCCTACTAACCCAAAATGTTTAAATGCCTCGTTTCTAAGAGGAGAATTTTAAGAAGGTGAAATAAAAGTGCTAGAATGGCTATTCTTTCTTTTAAATATGTTACTAAGGGCAGCAAGCCTGGCTGCAGCCCTCCTGTGAGGGATGCTCCGCAGGGAGGGCTGAATGGGGGTGCTCTCCAGGAGGGCGGCTGGAGCTCTCACATGGGTTAAATGAATTAATGGAAAAAAAAATGAATAAATAGTTATCCTCGCTGGGTAACTCTGGAGAAACCAGCCTTCTTGAGCAGCACCAAGATGGTGCAATCTCCTTCCATACAGCCGGGCACACGAGCCCAAGCAACTTTCCATGGAAAATAACTGCATTTTGTTTTGGTTCCCCTCCACCTTTTTGAAGTGGTTTTGCTTCTTTGGCCTCCGTTTCCTGCCTGTCGTATTAAAGATGAGCTCCAGTGGAGATGAAGGGAAGACCGAACCATCGGTGCCAACCGCGTGAGCCCTTCCGCCGCGTTAAGACAGGTTATTAGTGGGACTGCTGACTTTTTGGTCTTAAAAAGCCCAGTGCTGAGAGGGGCGGCAGTGCCGTGATTGGGTCTTCACCTCTAATTTTCCCATCCGGAGGATCACAGTCCCTTCTTGCCTCCCCGCTGGCGTTGGATGGACTCATGCCGAGAGTTTTGACTTCTGTCGGGGACGAAGGAATAAGTGCAAAAAGGTCCGAGATGCCTTAAAAGAGGTGGTTTCCCAGCAACTAAACAGGAGTGAGAAAAAAACCCAGATAAAATACTTGATATCTGTCAACCTGTTTGTTTTAGAAGCCGTTCCTCAGACATCAGTGCTTGTTAGCATTAGTCTGACACTTGTGCTCGGTTTTCATCTTGCTCTTCTCTGGGCTCGGAAAAGCAATGCCCTTCTGATGTTAGACATCAAGAAAACCGGCTCCTGCCTGTGGATTTGGGGATCCCAGCCGGAGCGGGGGGGATACAGCCCGCCTGCAGCAAGCTGATTGCATTATGCAGAGAGCTCATTTGCTAATTCATACTTCCTTATCTTTTAAATATAAAACGCAGCGGCAACTTAATAATGGGTGGAAGAAGAGCTGGTGTATAATAAGGCTAAAGCTCGTCGTGATGAAGACGTGGTGCTGCTTTGGAAGAAGATGAGCAGCGGGCTGGGGAATGCCATGGGTTGGTTTATGCTCTGCCTCTTGAGTGAGTTGTTTGGAAGCTCTGGGTGTCCATGGTGCAGGAATTAGTGCGTCTTTAGTGCTTTAAAAATTGCTTTATTGAGTGTTGTACCAACACAAGCATGGAAAGCCTTGAAGGAGGATGTTTCGCTGTCCCTGTTGCATGGACTGGCAGGGCGTTGAGGCGCTGATGGTTGGAGAACTCGGTTCAAAACCTGAGCAAAGCCCAGCTCAAACCACGCAGCAAGCTGGTGCTGTTGTGGGCCTGCAAAGTCCTGGTTAAACAAATGCTGTAAAAGCTGGGCCCTTGATTGGAAGACTCATAAAGTCTGCAAAACAAATCGCTCATGTTGTGGTGAAGCAGGTGAATAGTCAGCTGCTCTTGAACTTCAATGATGGATCAGCGAGAGCTTTAGAGTCTCTCTCATGGTGGAGCAGGTGGTGGGATTGCAGGCGTGGGCACAAGGGCTTCAGCCCAGGGTTGGGGTGATCAGTTGTAGATTTGCTGATAATTTTCTTTCGTTATGTCTGCCCTGATTTTCTGTTACACCTTAAGAGGGAGGAGTTCCTGTTATGCCTTGAGATGGAGGAGCTTGGAGGTCTCCAAGACCATGGAGGTGGTCTTGGGCGCCACCTCACTCTACGTCCATCCTGCATGTGAGTGTGGGCTCAGAGTCAAGCTCCACAGGGACCACGTTGCAGCAGAGTGACACGCTGCAGGGATGGTGGGTGGAAAATGCTTTAATGCCCTTACCCTGCGCCTGAGGACACGCTTGTCCCAAACAGGGATGGACCAGGCTGTGCTGGGATGGGTGCTATCCCACGTCCCTCCTGCTTCTCCGCCGTTGTCCATGGCAGTTTGGGGTAGGTAGAACCCCTGAGGTCCAGCATGATGCAGACCAAAACCAAACATCAATGACTAACAGAATAAAAAAATACCTACGGATCAAACACCAGCTCAGATCATACAGTTCCTCAATTTTCTGGCAAAACTGGCGTAGCTCTGGAGTGGGCCTTGCTTGGACAATGTGGCTCCAAAGCAGCAGCGTTACACCAGCCCCTCCGTGACTCCTTGTTCCTACAGCAAGGTTACCTTGCCAACATCTGCTTTGCCTCCTCACGTTATTTTTAATTCCTCCCAGCACCCAGCTGGGCTCAGATCATGAATCTTCGGTCTCCCTGCGAGTGCGAAAGTCAGAAACGGTCTCAGAATTGACAAAATTCTGATGAACTTTGCGGAGGGAACATTTCTGCCTGAGTGAAAGGTTTGGGGGTTTTTTGCCACTGATGTAGGTATTTTTGTTACTGTTTAATTAGATTAGTCCTCTAGGTTTGGTGGCCAGCTGTTCACTTTGCAGACAGGCAGAAAAAAAAAAAATCCAGCATTACACTCCTGCTGCTTTCGTCTTGTAATGAGCTTGTTAGCAATTAGTTGCTATTGGAACTGGCTGCCGTAGTGTGGAGCGGGAACGCAATGAGCTCGGCGTCTGAAAAGTTGATTTTTAATGGGAACTGGGTGGAGAGGGGTTGGAGTAAATGGTTTCAAGACTGATGGGCAGGACACATCGGTGCAAGTGGCTCTGTTTGTCCTTCTGTGGGTAGTTTGGCTGAGTTTGGAATTATAATTTATAGATATGATTTGGGATTTTTTTTTTTTTT
>VYZM01017382.1:335472-380745 GCA_013398915.1 Dromas ardeola | reverse complement strand
AAGAGGATCAGAGGCCTGGAGCCCCTCTGCTGGGAGGACAGGCTGGGAGAGCTGGGAGGGGTCAGCCTGGGGAAGAGAAGGCTCCGGGGAGACCTTGGAGCCCCTTCCAGTCCCTCAAGGGGCACCAGGAAAGCTGGGGAGGGACTCTGGGTCAGGGAGGGGAGCCATGGGATGAGGGGGAACTGTTTTAAACTGGAAGAGGGGAGACTGAGATGAGATCTGAGGAAGAAATCCTTTGCTGTGAGGGTGGTGAGCCCCTGGCCCAGGTTGCCCAGAGAAGCTGTGGCTGCCCCATCCCTGGAGGGGTTCAAGGCCAGGTTGGACGGGGCTTGGAGCAACCTGGGCTGGTGGGAGGTGCCCCTGCCCAGGGCAGGGGGTGGCACTGGGTGGCCTTTAAGGTCTCTTCCCACCCAAACCATTCTGTGGTTCTATGATTTTGACGTTCTGGTCCCTCACAGCTACAAGCCCCGTGTGTGCCCTCCCTTGCCTTTGGGGTGGGAGGGAGCAGCGGGGAAATGACTGCACCTGAGTCCAGGCACTTGGGATGCCCCGGGGTGGGGTCATTTATTTCTTCCCCGGGGCTGACGGGGGACCCAGCTGTGGTTCTGCGCCTCGCTGGGCGCTGAGCAGCGAGCTCTGCTGCGCCTTGCAGCGAGGTTCGGATTGCCACAGCCTGGCAAAAATTAGACCCAACTTCTCCCCGAGCAAAGCCGGGCATCTGGGTTTAAATAACCTCCTGCTGGACCGAGCCGCACCTTTCAAAGCTGAGCTGTTCTGTCCCAGGAGCCTTCCTGGAAAGCGTCACTTCATTAAGAAAGAAAAGGAAAATGGAGATGGGACTGTTGCTTTTGCACAGATTTTCTGTTGCTCGCTCCGCCTTTTGTGTTCCATTCATCTTTCTCTCCAAAAATCACCAAACCATAATGACTCACATAGTCTGAGCAAATTAATCCTTGGAAAGGCTCACAAGTGGAGGGGAAAAAGAATTTTTTTAAAAAAATTTAAACATTGGCTTGGGGGAACATGCCGAGGAAAGAATAAATCGAGAAATAAATGAAGCTGCTTTTTGCAAGCTGCTTGAATTTAACCTTAACGACTCCGCAGATGCGTCTGCGAGGGGCCTGGCAGAGCTCACCCAGGCGTTGCAGATGCCACGCACGTGGCCGGCTGCTTTGCCATCATCGTCGCCGTTTGCAGCAAGAAATCGCTGTTTTCTGTCCTGGCTCACGTGGCTATCGGACATAGGAAGTTAATAAGGAGTAAATGAAGCTGAAGGCTTGTATCGACAACCAAGTTTGCATGCAAAGGAGGACTTACTCTATTTATTTAGCAATAAATAAAAGGATGCCACTGAGATTTGCTCGTGACACACATAACCGAAGTCGTGCATTTGGGCCAGAGAAGTGTTTGCTCCGGGGGCTCGTCTCGTCGTCAGCTGCAGCTGGGGGTTAATGAGGGTTGAAGATTGCCTGCGGCCGTGTGCGGGGCGCGCGGGTGCTGCGCGTGTTCCCGCGTGCGGGGACATCTGCAGAGGCGCTGCTGGTGTAGGTGAGAGGCTGATGCCGATGGAAACTTCTGGCCTTTTGGCTAAAAGCTGTTTGTTAAGGAAAGGCAAAGTCACTGGCTTCTCTATTTACGGCCACAGAGGTGTTCTTAGTGCAGGAATGTATATGCTTACCCCAAAGGAGATGTGGGGGATTCCTCTGCGCCGCTACAACCAAAGCGAAGCCTTGCAGCAGAAAAAACAGTCATTGGCTGCTGCCCCTTCTGTACGCGATGACTAATGAGAGCAGAAAATACCACCTCTGGGAAAACAGCTCCAGGCTCTTCCAGTTAAAGGTGTCATTTTGTCTGCTTATTCATCTCCTTTGCACATTCGCTTCCTTCAGTCCCTCATGCCATCCCTCTGGTTCGCACATTTACTCTTCTGCTCTGTCAGGATGGTGTTAAACCTGGCCTGGCATCTGGCTGCCTCGTACTGACGTGATGTGGGATTGAGTCTAGAAGCAACCGAAGAACCCGTCATGCTTTTTCTGTCTGTTCCCCAATTGCAATAAATTTGGTTGCAATTTCCTTGTTAACACAAAGCTTACGCGACTTTTTCTGTTTCAAAACAAACTCCTACGTGTGTCATCTCGCACATTGGCAATTGCTGATGCCAAGTGCCGAAGCCCCTAATTAGCTCCTCAGGGCTTCTTTTGCCCAGCTTTTGGTAAACCCTTAACATGGTCAAACGGAGGGTAGAAGTGGCAGTGATGGCAGGGGTTAGACACCGTAACGCTCAGCCTACGGGGGCTACGATGTGCTATAGGCAGCTCTGCTGGGGCGTTATGCTACCTGGCTTGGAATCACAGAATCACAGAATGGTTTGGGTTGGAAGGCACCATAAAGCCCACCCAGTGCCACCCCCTGCCCTGGGCAGGGACACCTCCCACCAGCCCAGGTTGCTCCAAGCCCCGTCCAACCTGGCCTTGAACCCCTCCAGGGATGGGGCAGCCACAGCTTCTCTGGGCAACCTGGGCCAGGGGCTCACCACCCTCACAGCAAAGAATTTCTTCCTGGTATGCAACCTAAATCTCCCCTCTTCCAGTTTAAAACCGTTCCCCCTCGTCCCATGGCTCCCCTCCCTGATCCAGAGTCCCTCCCCAGCTTTCCTGGAGCCCCTTGAGGGACTGGAAGGGGCTCCAGGGTCTTCCCCTTCCTGGAGCCTTCTCTTCTCCAGGCTGAACCCCCCCAGCTCTCCCAGCCTGTCCTCACAGCAGAGGGGCTCCAGCCCTCCCAGCATCTCCGGGGCCTCCTCTGGCCCCGCTCCAACAGCTCCGTGTCCTTCTGCTGTTGGTGCCCCAGCGCTGGAGGCAGCACTGCAGGGGGGTCTCCCCCGAGCGGAGCAGAGGGGCAGAATCCCCCCCTGGCCCTGCTGCCCACGCTGCTGGGGATGCAGCCCAGGCTGCGGGGGGTTTCTGGGCTGCCAGCGCACGTTGCCGGGGCGTGTTGAGCTTCTCCCCCCCCAGCACCCCCAAGCCCTTCCCCTCAGGGCTGCTCTCCAGCCGTTCTCCCCCCAGCCTGGATTTGTGCCTGGGATTGCCCTGACCCACGTGCAGGACCTTGCACTTGGCCTTGTTGAACTTCATGAGGTTCACATGGGCCCACCTCTCCAGCCTGTCCAGGTCCCTCTGGGTGGCATCCCTTCCCTCCAGTGTGTCAACCGCACCACACAGCTTGGTGTCGTCGTCAAACTTGCTGAGGGTGCGCTCGATCCCCCTATCCGTGTCGCCAACAAAGATGCTAAACAGCACAGGTCCCAGTACCGACCCCTGAGGACCCCCACTCGTGACTGGGAGTGGAGGGGACGGTGGTGGCAGCCCCCATCGGTCCTGCCCGCTGCTGGGGGATGCTCGGGTGCTGTGCTGGGTTATGGATCCCTCCCAGCTCCGCGTCTGCCATCTATCAACCACCCGTCTGCTGCAAGCGAAGGCAGAGACTGGTGGCATAAGGACATAAGGACATTGTGGGAACTTGGCAGTGAGTACCTGTGTCGAGCTGGTGACGTGTCAATGGCGGCTGTGACACCGGTAGAGCGGCTGTGATGGATGCTGGGGCTGATGGCTCCATCGTGGGCACAGGGGGCTGCTGCGTGGCCGGGGGGACCCCGAGCCGCGGGGTCGGCAGGAGGCTGCTCGCTCCAGAGATGTCGCACCGTTACTTCATTGCTCCGCGATGATGCGGAGAGGCTGTAGCTGCAAGATAGCTAATAAAAAATGAATCTTGCCATGTATAACACATAACTTTTATTTTTCCCCCTTCAGTCTCACCTGTGTTCAAGAAAAAAAACAGGCAATTTCCTAGCAAGGAAGAGTGATGTTTCTATTTTTAAAGGGCAGTTTATAAATAGTGGCATTATTTCAGACTTTCGCAGAGCGGGGCTGCGAGGCATCGACCTACAGCGGACCGAGTTTTGCTGCAGCCCTTCCAGCTTCCACCCCCTGTTTATGCTGTTCAGGCACGTTTTCTCTTGACCTATTTCCTCGGTGTGTGTTTGTGATAAGCCCCAGCTGTAATGGCGCTTTTTTTTTTTTGGTGAGTTCCCAGAGTCATAGCTTTGGAAGGAAGGTTTTGATGCGTTTGCCAATAGCTCACCTGTGCAGTTATTTTATGCCGCGGTGGGTTCAGCCTGTGTGTGTGGGGCAGGAGGAGGGAGGCCGGGGAGTCACATCGATTTAACGTAACCCGGCGAGTCAAAACGCTGCTTCAGATCTTTTAACGAGACTTGATGGTGGGATGGAGGTTCTTTGCTTCCATGTTCCTCCACCCAAATTTATGGCAATGACAAGCTGCTCTCCTGGATTTGCCCGGGAGAGAGGAGGAAGCTGCAGCTCCAGGCTGGTTGATGGGGTGGCGCGAGGATGCAGGGAAGGCACAAATAAAGCATCACCCGCCGACACTCGCAGGGGGATGTCTCTTTTCCTACTGCTGTGGACTTTGAGGTCTCGCTGCAATTTATTTGACTGGTTAAAAAGCACAGCAGCGAGTGCGTTTCTGAGTCATAGATACGCCGACCTGACCAGCTGCTTTACGCCAGGCTCCGATGCCAGCTCTGGCCGGGCGGGCGCCTCGCCGCGCTGCCAGCCCGCGGCCCCTGCGACGGAAACGTTTCCCTGCAGCGAAACGGAGCATCGCGGCCAGGAGCTCGTGGCTCACCCCTGCCTGCTGGGAAGGCTGAGCTTATTGCTTCCTCGCTGGCAAAAGTGGGAAAGATCCACCCTTAGATCTCGCCCGGCTTTCTCCCAGCCGGAGAGTACTCTGTAAGTCCTCCCCGTCTGATGCCACACACCCGCGGGGCTGCAAACGCCCCGTAGGCATCTCGGGGTCTAAGATCAGCTCTGGCTGCTGCCGACGTGTCGCAGCGGGCACCGAGTTTAAAGCAGGTTATTTCGCCGAGAGCGGCTCTGTGCGAGCCTTGGGGCTGTAATTAATAATCTCACTGCGGGGAGGAAGATTTCTTCTTCTTGTCGATACGATGTGCCGGTCGATAACGAGCTCTGCTGCAGCACGAAGCCATCGGGAACCTTCTCCTTGCAGGGTTAAGCTCGGCTGATACTAATGGGATGTGCAGGCGTGTGCTGCGAACGGGTCAGAGGGTCGTTCCATGAAGGTCACTCAAAGCATCCAAAAAACACAGCTGAGGTTAGGAATTTGTTTAGTTTTTAAGCTCCTGACTGCTGCAGCGGGGGGCTGAGCACTTTCGCGCTCAGTGCAGGAGTGAGGAGTCAGGCTGGGAGGACCGAAAGCAGCGGCTAGACGAGATCCAAACTTTCCTATTTATTATATGACAAAATAGATAAATATTCCAGAGAGGAAATATTCCGGATAGAAATATTCCAGAGAGAACTATTTGAGAAAGGACAAAATAGTGATTTTTTGGATGGGAGAGGAGGGCCTGCGGCTGGATCTGGGCGCTGCCGGCACCGATGTGCCACGAGCTTTGGTTTGCAAGGAGCTTGGGATGAAGTATCCGTGGGGAGAAAGATGTCCCTGACAGCTCTTGAAAGGGCTTTGCATCCTGCCCTTAAATGATTTGGGCCATTATTAAGTTAAAATTAATAATAATAACCCCCCAGTCTTTATCAGTCCCCAGAGGTGCCTAAAAACCTCCCGTGAGTTGTGGCTGGGTCGTCGGCAGCCGTGGCCCGAACCTGCTATTTAATGAGGAGCCGTGGTGATAAAGGAAGAAATTCCTCCAGTTATTTGGTGGTTTTTTCTCTTCTTTGAGCGAATCCCGGTTTCATCTCCTCCGCCTGCCGTTGCGCTTTGGTTCAGGAGGTCTTCGCTGCCTTTTGGAAAGGTTGAACGTTTTCTGTCGCATTTCTTTTCCGCCTGTTTAGCGAGTTAATTTAAACTCAGGTGGGTGCCCGCAGAGACTGGAAAATCGGCATCGCCGTACAAAATAAAAAGCGTGCTGGAAGATTAGAGGCAAATTAATTCCTGTCATTTCTGGCTCTTCTGGAAAGTCATTTCCATTTTCGGGTATTGTTGTAGGGATGCGGAGATGCTCTCAGTGCCTGGAAGGAGAGCGACGGAGCGCTCAGCTTTTGGGCTGGTGCATTAAGTCCAGGAGAAGAGGGCTGTAAATCCCCAAGGAGGGGATTTTGCATTTGGAGGAGGGGGGGGATAATAAATAAATAAACTGGGGGGGAAAGAGTGAAGCAGACAAAAACTGCGGTGTGAGCGTAGGCAGGAGTTTTTTAATTGTAGGCTGTTACAAGCATCGGTGGGGCACGGAGATGGGAAATTTGGGGTTCTGGAGAGGGGCTGGGAATGGCAGGGGAGGGATGGAGGGATTGTGCCGCAGGGATTAGGGTCATGTTGGGGATACGGGTGCAGAGGGGAACGCAGGAGCCTTTTTATTTCACTAGCAAAAGGGAAGTAGCGACGTGGATGTCACGGGCCAGTCCTCACGCAGCCCGGGAGCCGGAGGGGAATCATAGAATCACTCAGGTTGGAAAAGACCCTTGGGATCATCAAGTCCAAACCTCAGCCCCACTCTACAAAGTTCTCCCCTGCACCATATCCCCCAACACCACATCTAAACGACTCTTAAACACATTCGGGGATGGTGACTCCACCACCTCCCTGGGCAGCCAGGGAAAACCCTGGGCTCCATCGGAGCGGGGACGGCAAAGCTCCCTGCTGGGCTGGACTGCCTGGACCTTATCCCAAATATCAGGAGGTTTTGGGAATCCCGCAGGTTTCCAGCCCTGCTCGGTTGGGATAACCTCCCGAACGAATGGATTTGCTTCTCAGGAGTGCGGAGCGATGGTGAGCGGAGCGGGCGGTTGCTGGGTTGGGGACAGCAAGCACCAGCTTGAGCTGAGTTTGCTCTGAGAGTGTGATTTCCTACTTAATCGTGTTGAACAACATTAAAAAACCAGCTCTGCGTTTTGTGTTGAAGGAGCTTTGTCACAGCAGACAGGCTGTGCTGCAACACATCTTTTTTCCAGAGTGTGTGTGGGTTAGGAGATACTTATTAATTTTCATTTCCTTGTGTATCATATACACATGAGCACTTAGAAGAGAAGACAAAAGCACGGACATGGCTAAACAATTCAATTAACCATGGGTTTCCTGTCCGGCCTCTCTAGCTGTGGTTTACCAACAAGACTTTCTTCACCTTCCTACATTAAATAAAATATATATTTAGAGGCAATTTTCAGGTGGAGACTTTTTGAATAAGATGATTGCGCTGGATCGCATAATGACTACACTAATATGACTTGTTAGCCTTCATAATAGCAGCTTTATATTACTACCGGTGATAATTAAGTTTGAGTTAAAGTGGCTAACTGCTGTTTGGAAGATACAGCATTAAAGCGCTCCCTAAACAAAAATAACAGTGTCACGCGTGTTTCGGCAATGGAGATCCCAACCAAGGGGTCAGGAATCATCCCTGCGCCAACCTTCGTTCTGTCTGAGGGTGGTGAGCCCCTGGCCCAGGTTGCCCAGAGAAGCTGTGGCTGCCCCATCCCTGGAGGGGTTCAAGGCCAGGTTGGACGGGGCTTGGAGCAACCTGGGCTGGTGGGAGGTGTCCCTGCCCAGGGCAGGGGGTGGCACTGGGTGGGCTTTATGGTCCCTTCCAACCCAAACCAGTCTGTGATTCTGAGATTCTATATGCATCCTTTAGCATCACCACACTTCAGAAACACTGGACAGTTATTTCACTGTAGCAGAGCGCTTTATGGTGTGGTGCAAGAGCTGGAGTTAAGGTACCTTCACACCGTGGTTTTTTGGTACTTGGTGCGTTATAAGTATAAGGAGTCGGTTTCAAGCACAGATCTGGGCCAGCATCTGATCCCGATGCGTTTCACTGGCTCCTCTTAGGTGAAGAGGTGACTTATATCACAGAATCACAGAATGGTAGGGTTGGCAGGGACCTCTGGAGATCATCCCGTCCAACCCCCACCAGAGCAGGGTCACCCAGAGCAGGTGGCACAGGAACGCGTCCAGGAGGGGGGGAATGTCCCCAGAGACGGAGACTCCCCCGCCTCTCTGGGCAGCCTGTGCCAGTGCTCTGCCACCCTCACAGGAAAGAAGTTCCTCCTCATGTTTAGGTGGAACTTCCTATGCTCAAGTTTGTGCCCGCTGGATGTCATCCATCGATCCATCCATCCATCCATCCAGGGTTGTTCCTGGCTTGGGAGAAAGGGAAGGGGGTTGCAGATCTGTGCCTTGTTGGATACTGTCGCAGAGTCCGGTTTTGAACCCCTGGGGCTCTTCTCATTCTACACGTGCAGAGCTGGTGGCACCTACAGAGGTGGGAGATGCTTAAACTGAGCAGGGTGGGAACAGGATGTCCTTCGCTGAACATCTCCGTGGGGTCCAGCCATCATGGAAAACGCACGGTGCTCACGAGAGATGTGTTTTCTTCCCATCACAGGGCTAAAAAAAAGGATACTCTCATTTTATTGAGCTTTTCAGAGCAGTGTGGAGAGGGTGCCTGTTTTGTGTTAAAACTCAAGCCATTCGGGGATGGAGGACCGCTCACGTGTTGAGCCGCAGACATCAAGATTTGGTGTTTGCAGGGCAAGAGCTGTTCAAGTTTGTTTATCCTTTGCATTTAGGTTAAAGAAAAAAAAAAGCAAATCTTTCTTCAGCGTGAAAACCTTTGTGGCAAACTTAAGCGTTGCATTTTGGGGTCACGGAGTGGTTTGGGATTAACCTGTAAGTATTTTCTCGTTGGAGGAAAGGAAACACCATCTTAACTCCCCAGCCCCAGCCCAGGGGAGATGCTGTGCATGGATAACCAGAAGTTAAAAGAAATGCCTTTTTTCTAAAGTCTTGCTGGTTTTTATCCCAAAGTTAAATTTTGAATGGCAGGGGGACGTCTCTGAGTGACTTCCCGAGGCATTTCTGTGCCGTGGGAGGTGTCTCCTTGCCCTTCGCAGCCACACGCTTTAATTTCAGCTCATTCCAGTGGCTGATCTTGAATGCAAGGGCTTGATGTTTCGCACTTGTTGAATGCTGGACTTAAACTTTTGGGGATGATTTTCTATCCTTTGGAAAGCTGCAGTTTGTCTCTTTTCTGGGGATTGGCCACTGCTAAAACATCCCACTTGAAACCGCTCCTGCTGTACGATGAGTTTTGTGCTTTTCCTCCCTCCTCGCTGCAGCTCTTGGTACTTGAGCGTGACGGTTTTGGGAGCAGAGAATCAAGAAATTAGCATCGTGATTATGTCTTTTAAAATTCCTTTTGTGAAGAGAGAAAGAAAAATCCCAGCCTTCCCCCCCCCCGCCCCAAAAAACCCTCATGCCGAAACATTTTATTCTCCAAACTGGAGAGAAGGAGCTTGCCTTCACTGCCAGCTTGTATTAATTTATTTTATTATTTGATGAAGAGACCAATCAGATTAAATACCGAGCACGGACTTGCACGGACCAGAGGTGAAATTGAGAATATTAAGCATTTTGCCGAATCTTAGAGGGCTTTGTGCTGTAACAGCATTGAAAACCTTGAGAGCTACAATCAGCGGTGCCAGCTCCGGGGATGTTCTAATTAAAGATGCTGCCATTAGAGACAAGTGATGTGCAAATTGTCATTTTCTTCCATTTTTTCCTTAATAAAGAAATACACACTTTCCCAGCAAATGCAGGCTCTGGTACACCCTGAAGACTGTACAAGTGTTTCATGCTGATGCTTGGGCTCTAACCTGAATTTCCTTATGCTTTTTAATTAATTAACCTTGATAACATGTCTGTATATGTCTGTGCCCTGGTTTCAGCTGGACTAGAGTTAATTCTCTTTCCAGGAGCTGCTGTGTTTTGGGTTTAATATGAGAATAATTCTCATAACACATAATGTTTTAGTTGTAGCTAAGTGATGCTTGTATTAAGTCAAGGACTTTTTCAGCTTCCCATAGAAGCTGAGAGGGAGCATAATTAGGACAAACTGGCCAAAGGGATGTTCCATACCGTAGATGTCGTGCTCAGTGTATAAATGGGGGCTGGCCAGGGGGGCAGGAATCCACGATTGATGCTTGGGATGAGCTGGGCAATTGATCGTTGGGTGGTGAGAGCAAAATAAAGTGTTGTATCACTTTATTTTGTGTATTCTTTTAGCGTTGTTTTTTTTTCCTTTTCTATTATTGTTTTCTTAAACTATCTTTATCTCAACCCATGAGTTTTTTCCCCTTTCCCCTCCTTTTCTCGCTCTTCTCCCTACCCTTCTTGGCTGGGGTGAGCGAGCGGCTGCATGCTCCCAGTTGCCAACTGGGATTAAACCAAGCCAGTCTGTGTGTCTGGGCTGTTTTTAAATGTGTACAGCAGCAAGTTTTGACAAAGAGGGTGAAGTCCATGCTCAGTTGCTCTTTCTCCCTCTTCTGCAGCTCGCTTTAATTTTTTCCCCCATTTTTCAGAAAAAAAAAAAGGGGGGAGGGAGACTCGTCGGAAACAGAGACGTTATTACAGCAAAAAAACGGTTATTTGAGCTGCTCGGGCAGAGGTGTTCCTTGTGCTTGCATGAGCTATAGGAGGTTTTGCTGCAGAAATTACCATAATGCTCCACGCTAAGGAGATGCTGTTCTGTCTGGTGTAGGGGCAGAACTGGCTCCCTCCGAAACACCACCAGCGTTTGAAGCCAGCACGTGTAAAGTTATCTGTCTGCCTGGAATGGCTTTGCAGGTGTGTAAAGGGTCTGTGAAACCAATCCCCTGGGACATGGTCAGCACCAGGGACTCAGAGGGGCTCTGTGTTGGCACATATATACTCAAGCAGTGAATATAAGGCTTGATCGAGCTGCAGGAAAACTTTTTCTCTATATGGCTTTTGGTGCCTGGCCTCAAAATATTGCAGGTATCTAAAGGGGCTCCAGGAAAGCTGGGGAGGGACTCTGGATCAGGGAGGGGAGCCATGGGACGAGGGGGAATGGTTTTAAACTGAAAGAGGGGAGATTTAGGTTAGATATTAGGAAGAAATTCTTGGCTGTGAGGGTGGTGAGCCCCTGGCCCAGGTTGCCCAGAGAAGCTGTGGCTGCCCCATCCCTGGAGGGGTTCAAGGCCAGGTTGGACGGGGCTTGGAGCAACCTGGGCTGGTGGGAGGTGTCCCTGCCCAGGGCAGGGGGTGGCACTGGGTGGGCTTTAAGGTCCCTTCCAACCCAAATCGTTTTGTGATTCTATGATTCTGTGATAGATGATTATCTGCCTGGCTTGCTGCCTTTGGTCGCTCCATGATGTGCAACATGTCTTCTTGTGAGTAGGGACGGTCACTGGAGCCCAAAGTATTAATGCAACGAAGGCGAATCCTTTGCGATATAAAAACCCGGAGGGCATCCACGCTGAACTCCACGCCGATGGCAGCAGCCGAGTATATCCATAATGCTGAGCTGATAGGGCATTCTGGTTACTTCTCAAAATGAAATCCACCCTTCCTATTCCCAAGAGATAATCGGACGCCTGCATCTCTGCCAGGCTCCCTCAACTCCTCATTAGGTGCGAGGGTTTTTTTTTTTGTCTGGTTTCAATTAAAAGTTGATTAATGAGAGCGCTGATAATGCTCTCCTCTCGCAGCCTGCAAGGAGCAAAACGGTTCCCCAGGACTGGAGCCCAGAAATAGAAGTAATGTTTGAGCAGATGATTTGTTTGTTTGCCCACAAAACCCATCAAAGTGTGTTATTTACCTTTAGTTGTCCCAGCATTTCCAGCTTAGCTTGGAAGGGAGAGAGAAGTGCATCAGTCTCAAGGATTTTACTGTGTTGCAGGAGCTCTGTAGTTTATCCATAAATGTCACTGACATGATAGATGTATTTCGAATAAAATGCAAAATGTACAAGGCAAATACGATCTCTGAAATGAGAAAGACCCTTGCAGAGCCATGCGAACTGCCTGCCAGCACAAAGCACCAGCATAAAGTCATTAAAAGAGACACTGAATAAGCTGTTTCAGCCGGCAAATTATGCTGCCAGGAAGCTCCGGAGGGGAGATCTGTCCTGCCGGTCTCGGCTTGTGTAGCTGTGTGTCCCAGCAGCTCCTCAGACATGGTAATGACAACAAGATTTTCATATTTAAACCTCATTATTTGAGATGCTGCTGGGTACCTGGGGTTTCCGCGAGGAAGGCAGAGAAAGCCTTGGGGAGGTGAGTGCCTCTGTGCCTGTGCGAAGGCAAGGTGCGAGCCCTCTTGGGGTTGTTTTAATTCCAAATGCGATGTGACAGCTTGTTCTTTGGCCTCAAATTTTGTAGTCCAACTGCCTAAGACCCTCCTGCAGCCCTAAACCACCTCCAGGTAGTTTAACGCTGTCTCTGAAGAGCATTGGTCTGGGGAACATCTGGATTTACACTTACCCCTGCAAGAATTCCGCATGGAATCACAGGACATAATGCTTTGCTTTGTTTGAGGCTCTAAAACACACTCAGCATCCAATTTATCTCGCTGTGGGTCTGAATAACTCACGATGGGTGGCTCTTCTGCTCCCCGAACTCCTGGTTTCCAGCCTCTTGTCCCCCATGGGCTGCCCCACCTTGTGCTTTGCCTCGGCAGAATGAAGGTCCCCCCATCATTGCGTCCATGCTCAGCCCTTGTGCGCAGTGACGGTCCCCTCCTGAGCGGCTCTTGCTGGGCTCTTTGCCTGCCCAGATGGTCTGGTTGGGTCTTCACCTTGGCCACCACCATTGCCATTGGCCATTGGAGTCCTCTCTTGCATGGAGCGGTACCACGAAAAAACGCCTGCTCCTTGCTTCTTGAGTCACCACCTCTTTGAATTTTGTCCAAACAATTAGTAAAGAGTATGGAATTTGAGGAAAAAAAACCCTATTTGGAGGCTTTAATTTCAAATCAAGGATTCGTAGGATGCTCCCCAGGGTGTGGTGCGATGCGATGTTTGCTGTGGTGCGATGCGATGTTTGCTGTGGAGCTGGAGATGCTGTTCTGCGTGGGAAGTCTGAGCCGTCTGCCTGGGCTTGTGGAGGCCAGAAGTGGTTTCTCCTCTGCTTTTCCATTGTTCCCGAAGTGCGTTGCCAGGCAGGATGGCTCTCCCGAGGCTTGTGCCGGGTCGGAGCCAGAGCGTGGATCCAATAAACATGGCTCCAGGGCAGGTGAGGGAGAAATTCACCTTCGTTTGGATTTTCTTCTTCTTTACAAAATAGTGTTTCAGTGGCAGGTTGCAGAGTTCTTGGTGCTTTATAGCAATTGTGGAGCGAAGCAAAATAAGACTTGTAAAATAAGTCTTGCACATCCTTTTTTTTTATATCTTTTTTTCTTTTATTCTCGTAAAATCCTTATTGGAGTCTTAGAGTTGCTTTTCTTTTAAGGCACCGTGATCTTTCCTTCTGAGTGGGACTGGCCTATCCCTGGCTTCTTCTTGCTTTCATTCTTCTGTTCAAAGGAACTGGAAACGTGCTGCCTGTAAATTAACATTTTTAGGTGTCTCCTTCCACTGCTTTTTAAAACCAAGCTTCCAGAAAGTCAGTTAAATTGCAAAGGAATGAAAAAGGGGAGCTGGAGTCCAAGACCTGCGCATCTGCCTGTTTTGGTGACAATCTAGACACATTAGTGACACAAAGGGGACAGCCACCGCTCTAGGCTCTGTCTAGACCGCAGCGTTGCAGCCGGAGTGATGCTGCCCCTGCCCATAGTCTGGGCTGACTTTATCAGCGTCTGTGGAAATGGTCTGAATTCGGGAGGTCTTCTGCTCTTTAAATAAAGCCACATCCTCTGCTGGCTGGGTGCAGGTGGTTCCTGTCCGTCCATGGATGGGAGCTGGAGGCTTTGGGTTGATGTGATATTCCTTGGCCAATCCTTGCCTTGGGAGGTGGGTTTGGCTTCAAGAAGGAATTCGGGAGCTCTTGGCATCTCAGGGATTGAGGGAGGAGCGACGTCTCCACGGCCCGATGCAAACAGCGGTGCCAGCTGCTGCGGGGATGATGGACCGTGTGATGGTGATGGGTGGCAGGGGCCATGCTGAAGGTCCCTCCCTGTTGCTCTCCTCAAAGGAGAGCAAACCACCCTGGAAAATCACCGATGTTCAGTGCCGCTTCTCAGCCTTGTTGCCAGAGACAGCTCTGCAATGGGGACCTCAGCAACCTCCCTATCCTATAAGGGCTATAGGGTCCTGGGGTTTTTTTTGTAGAATGAGAAAATAGGAGAAAAACTAGTCATTTCCCTCAGCCAGAGATGTCCTGACATGCGTCCAGAGGTTTTCTCCACCAGCTTGCCATAATAGCTGCAATCCCCAGGAGAAAAACCACTTATCCCCAGGCGCTCCCAGCCCTCTCTCCTCCACTCGCTGCCCGCTCGCGGGGGAGGCTGTTCCTTGCTTGGTGTGTTTTCATGTTGTTTTTATTTTTCCCCCCTCAAATGCATCTTTCTTGAGTTACTCATGCAAAAATCTGTCGCTTTTTTTTTTTTTCCCCTCCTTGCCTGCTCGTCATGTGGCTTTCAATCATCCCAAAGACAATCTGTGGCACCGGCGGTATTAATATTTCCACTCAACAGACCAAGCTCGGTCATTAATAAGCAAAGCCAACAGCTAGCGGGGCCTCGCTGACCCACGTCTGCTCGGGGTGACCTCCCACCTCCATCCCGTTAGCCAATTTGTTACCCAATTTACAGCCCGTGTCCTTGTTTGGGGGTGACTAAGGGCGAAGCACGTGTGCCTGTCACACCGTCGTCCTCCTCGTTAATACATCGCCTTCCAGCTCTGCTCGCAGGCTCTCCTGCGGCGAGCGGGTAATGAAAAGCCCACTGCCCCCTGGTAAATAGCCCTCGTCCTGCAATTCGTTTCTGCGAGCTCTTTTGGAGCTGTGTTTAATTGGGATCGCGTTCGGCCGGATTGACCTGCGGGTGGGTCAGTTTGCAACGTGACTCTGTCCATACGGTGCACGAAGAAGGGCGTACAGAAACCCTCATACTAAAACCTGTGTTGGGCTTAATTAAACATGATATCTGCCTTTATAGCCCTGGATGCTTTGCCCAGCTCATTTTCCTGCTGGAAAAGCCGTTAGAGCATCCTCTTTCCCCACCAGGGGGTTCCACATCCATCCCCCAGGCAGAGCGGGGCCGCTCTCTGCGAGGCTGGGGGATGCTGCTCCGGGATGTTTTTTCCTCGCTGCCTTCCCGGGTTCGCGTCTCTTGGCCAAGTAACTACATTTCTCTGCGCTTTCCCTATTTCTGCCTTTAAACCGGAGATTAAATACAGGGATGTCGCAGAGCCCCTGCGTTGCGGTGACCTGGTTAGAGGAGGAGACCTGGGACGTGTGCCCAGAGCTGGGCACCGGCATCGGCCGCCTGTAGGGGCTATTTTACAGGGACAGTTGACAACTCAAGATAATAATAATAAGCTTTGGCTTTTGCACCATATTCTCTCCCCATCCACAGGCCAATTTCATGCTTTATGATGATTTCAGTGTCTTAGTTTACGCTGCAAGTGGAAAATTATCTTAGGATTCAGGGAAGCTCATTAGAGCACATTAAAGCTCTCAGTGAGATTGTTCTCTAGAATTAGAGGCTTTAACCTTGTTTAGTTAAAATTCAAAGCCAAGTCTGGCCATGGCAGGACGGGAAGGGGTAGTTCACTCCGAGGTTAATGCACTTTATGTATCCACTTTAAGGTCCCTTCGCCGTTTCGCCAGCTGATGCCATGTGCTCATCCAGGCAAGCCTGTGCCCAGTCTCGGGGTAGAAGAAGCGCCCCACTTCTGAAAGCCCCGTGGGCCAGGGTGGTTAATGCAGGTTTTGGTAGGTTTTGGCAAAGAGTTGAGCATAAAAGGTGTTTTGTCCCAGATGTGGTGCTGTCACCGGCTGCTAATCCTGTGGCGGGGTTAAAAGTGTGTTGGGAGAGTTTAGCCACCCCAGTCCATCCCTTCAGTCTCTTTAAAGCCCAACTCCCCCATCCCCAGGTAACGTCATGAACTCCGTCACTTCTAATTTTGCAGTTATTTCCAGCTCAATGTTGGCTTTAGGGAGTTGGAGCTTTTCGTTATTGTTCATGTAGCACCTACCAACCCCGAAGACCCCGTTTGCTTTAAACACCTGCAGAAGGACCGTGCTGGAGTGCAGACATGATCCCCACATCCTTGCAAGCTGCCGGCAGTCCCGTCCAATTCTTTTCACTCACTGCCCCACAGTCCCTTTCCTTCCTGGAGGAGAAGGATGGATTGGAGAGACATGGGTTTGACGGGCAGACCTACTCAGTGGATTAGGAATTGGCTGGATGGTCACAGTCAGAGAGTTGCGGTCACCAGCTCAATGTCCAAGTGGCAACCAGCGTTGAGTGGCGTTCCTCAGGGGTCGGTACTGGGACTGGTGCTGTTTGACATCTTTGTTGGCGACATGGACAGTGGGATTGAGCGCACCTTTGGCAAGTTTGCCGATGACACCAAGCTGTGTGGAGCAATCGAGACACTAAAGGGAGGGGCTGCCAATCAGAGGGACCTGAACAGGCTGGAGAGGTGGGCCCATGTGAACCTCATGAAGTTCAACAAGGCCAAGTGCAAGGTCCCGCATGGGGTTTGGGGCAACCCCCAGCCCAAATGCAGGCTGGGGGGAGAATGGCTGGAGAGCAGCCCTGAGGAGAAGGGCTTGGGGGTGCTGGGGGGGGAGAAGCTCAACACGCCCCGGCAACGTGCGCTGGCAGCCCAGAAACCCCCCGCAGCCTGGGCTGCATCCCCAGCAGCGTGGGCAGCAGGGCCAGGGGGGGATTCTGCCCCTCTGCTCCGCTCGGGGGAGACCCCCCTGCAGGGCTGCCTCCAGCGCTGGGGCACCAACAGCAGAAGGACACGGAGCTGCTGGAGCGGGGCCAGAGGAGGCCCCGGAGATGCTGGGAGGGCTGGAGCCCCTCTGCTGGGAGGACAGGCTGAGAGAGCTGGGGGGGGGTCAGCCTGGAGAAGAGAAGGCTCCGGGGAGACCTTGGAGCCCCTTCCAGTCCCTCAAGGGGCTCCAGGAAAGCTGGGGAGGGACTCTGGGTCAGGGAGGGGAGCCGTGGGACGAGGGGGAACAGTTTTAAACTGAAAGAGGGGAGATGTAGATGAGATCTGAGGAAGAAATTCTTGGCTGTGAGGGTGGTGAGCCCCTGGCCCAGGTTGCCCAGAGCAGCTGTGGCTGCCCCATCCCTGGAGGGGTTCAAGGCCAGGTTGGACGGGGCTTGGAGCAACCTGGGCTGGTGGGAGGTGTCCCTGCCCAGGGCAGGGGGTGGCACTGGGTGGGCTTTATGGTCCCTTCCTACCCAAAGCATTCCGTGATTCTGTCTATGGTTTATTATCTACGAAGCTTACCTGGCTGCTGTGGGATGTACTTCCCCAAATTCTGGTAGGGTGCGATGCAAAGGGCTAAATAGCAGCTGTAATGCAGAGAGCATCGCTCACGCCTCAGCAGGCATAACTGATGTGTAGAAACAGATTTGGGCAGTGCTTAGACTTGTTTTATTTTTAGATAGCATTCAAAAGGGATTTGGTATTAGAGCTTTGTTCTGCGGACATCCAGGCAGATGGGAATAGGATGGGCCGAGTTACAGCAGGAGAGCAGCAGGCGCGTGGGTGCTCTCTGGTGGGACCATGTAAGTCAAGTGACATGGCCAAGGTCCTACAGGGACTCTGTGGTGGAGCATGGAGATGGATAGCAGTTTCGCAGCATTTAAACTCATGCTCAGATGTATTGGGGTGGTGTAAAGGGTCTTTGTGTCAGCTGGATTCAACTTTCAAGGTTGATTTTCATGGGTTGAAACTCTTCTTGGCCATTGCCCCAAGTGGAAGCTGGCCACGGGCTGTCTCATTCGTGTGGTTGAAGGAGGGGAAAGCATGAAAAAGAAGGAAAACACCTTTTTTTGCCTGGTAGGAAAGATGCATGGGACTGGAGTCTGGTTTTGAAATGCCACAAAATTTGGCAAAGGAAATATCCCCCAGCAGAGCTGCCTGCAAAGGCTGGGCCTGGAAAGCCCTTGCAAAGCACCTGCTTGTGTGGGACAGGGGAGACAGTGAGGAATTCTGAGTTTAAGACTTCATTTTGGAAGTGTTTTACAGCAAGCAGGTGTATTAAACATCAGCAGTGTTGCCTGTCATCTTAGTTAGACAAATTTCAGATGAGAAATGGGGAAAAGCAAGAAAACCGGTCATCTTGGGCATTAATCACAGCGGTACCAGAAGGATGCATTTATACCGCGGCTGAGCATCAGCGCAGGGCGAGAGGACTCGTGCTCTCCCCTCGGCACAGCAGCTCGCCGTGGAGAAATCGAGAGCTTTAACGTGGAATTGCGCTCGAGACCTGCGGGGAAATCAGCTTGGAGCCCTTTGGGGACCCCTGTGGCTCCCGACGGAGCGGAGGCGAGCGGGGACAGGGCTTGGAGAAGCCCCACCAGCAGCTTGTGGGAGGCAAGGGGACGGGCACAGTGCAGAAGCGATTGCTATTTAAGATAGTGCTTCATATATATTTTTTACTTGCTATAATATATATAATAGGGCTATAATATGTGGCTTGCTAGGCTGCAAGCAAGGCTTTCCTGCATCTCCATACCTCCTTTAGGAGCACGGTTGCACCCCAGCTATGGCATTTCCTTGCGTGGAGGATAAATTAGTTCCCTGTGGTCTGAAGCTAAAGCAACCTGGTCATTTTTTCCATGCCTCGATATTGGCTGGAGAGCTGGGCGGAGAGAAACCTTAGGAAATTCAACACGGGCAAGTGTCGGGTGCTGCACCTGGGGAGGAACAACCCCCCGCACCAGGACAGGTTGGGGCTGACCTGCTGGAGAGCAGCTCTGTGGAAAGAGACCTGGGAGACCTGGGGGACAACGGGGTGACCGTGAGCCAGCGATGGGCCCTTGTGGCCAAGAAGGCCAATGGCATCCTGGGGGGCATCAAGAAGAGCGTGGCCAGCAGGTGGAGGGAGGTCATCCTCCCCCTCTGCTCTGCCCTGGGGAGGCCACAGCTGGAGCACTGGGGCCAGTGCTGGGCTCCCCGGTTCCAGAAGGACAGGGAACTGCTGGAGAGGGGACAGCAAAGGGCTACCGAGATGCTGAGGGGACTGGAACACCTCTCTGATGAAGAAAGGCTGAGGGATTTGGGTCTCTTCAGTCTGGAAAAAAGACGACTGAGGGGGGACTTATCAATGCTTATAAATACTGAAAGGGGGGGTGTCAGGAGGATGGGGCCAGGCTCTTCTCAGTGGTGCCCGGGGACAGGACAAGGGGTAACGGGCACAAACTTGGACATGGGAAGTTCCACCTCAAGATGAGGAGGAACTTCTTTCCTTTGGGGGTGGCAGAGCCCTGGCCCAGGCTGCCCAGAGAGGTGGTGGAGTCTCCATCTCTGGAGACATTCAAACCCCCCTGGACGCGTTCCTGTGCCACCTGCTCTGGGTGACCCTGCTCTGGTGGTGGTTGGACTAGATGATCTCCAGAGGTCCCTGCCAACCCCGGCCAGTCTGGGATTCTGTGGTTGCTCCTGAGGTCCTTGCATGGTCATGATTTGCAAAAATCACCTCCTAAGTAAATAATGATCGATGCATCCGGGGGACTGGGCAGCCGGGGACGTTTTCTTTCCAAATTAGCTTGGTTGTGTTTAACGCGTGGGCAGAGGGTGGCTGGGGGGAGTGCGGGAGCTGAAATTGGAGCAACAAGTTAGGAAGCAGGTGACTCATCCCTAGTGCTTGCCGAAAACAAGTTGGAAGAGCAAAGATGGGCAGAGGATCTGGCTCCGTCGTACCCCCACACACACCTCCCCCGCCACCACACAGCGCGGGGGGGTTGATTTAGGCACGGAAGGCGGTGTGGAGCATCGCTGGCCACCAAAGGCATCTACACAGCAGGAGCCCCAGGTGCCTGCTGCTTCCTCGGGGAAGATTTTAACATCTGCAAGGGATTTTTCGATTTATTTTCTTTTTTTTTTGGTATAAAATCTGCAAAATCTGATAAAAGCCAAGCGATGCTCCTGGGGTGTTGGCAGCGCTGAAGGAGAGAATATCTGAGACGCAGGTTTCCCTCGTGGTTTGCAAAGGGAGTTAGACCCCCGCGGCTGTAATTCAGCTTATCCTGAGGTGCACGTGGAAGGGAAGGCGTGCCTTGTGTCCTTGCTGCGTCTGTGGTTGGACCTGGCACATTGCTGATAAATAACATTAAGTGAGATTAATTGCGTTCTTGCTGTCTAACCCCCATCGCTCTTCAAGATGTCTAAAGCACCTAGAAGCCTTCCCCAGGGGGGCGTACAATGTTTTTTTTGCTTCTAGTCCTTGTTTATGGATAAAAAGAGTCATTTCATATGGCCACCGTATGCAGGGGAGAGCAGTGGCCATGGGGGACCCATGGGGCCAAGTGGAGACTCAGGAAGGTGGACCCCAAAGGTTGTGATGCCTGGTCGTATCAAAATGAACTATTTGCTCCAGTGCACACATCCCTGCTACATGCATATGAGGATTATTAAAATACTTATTAGACCTGAAGGGCTTTAAACATTAATCTGCTTTCCTCAAAACCCATTGACCTGGATAAGATAGACCAGGTAGCCGTTAACACTGATTAGCTAATGGGATCCATCCGAGCTCATAAATGTCGTGAAATGATGGGTAATGTAATAGCGACATAAAAAGAGAGCGGCAGACGAAGCGTCCCGCTCGGGGAGGTGGAGGTCCCACCGCCGCAGCCCCCTGGCGGTGAGCGCTGGCTGGCATTGAGAGCTCGAGCTATTAAAATGGAATCGTAAATAAAACTTTCTGGATAGAAAGTCTTCAAAGTAATAACCTTTTTTGTTTGTTTTTTTAAAATCTCCCAAGTATGGAGTGGGTTCGCGCTGGGGGATTGTCTGTGGCTGGCCGTGTTCGCAGGCAAAGGAGCTCCTTTGGTGCTAAGGTCTTTATATTGTAGACTGGAGTTCTTCAGTTTGTTTTCCCTTTTTTTAGTCAAAAACAAGTGTTTGGGGTTTTTTTAGTAATAAAAAGGCAAAAGAAATTACGGAGAAGCAAACATTGTTTGTGATAAATTAAATTGCATCTGTAATTTCCAAGGGGAGGTCAGTTCGGCTGTTTAATTGAGATGGGTTTGAAGTTGATGTGCGTCATGTCCCTAAAATATGGATTGCTCACGGTGGTGTTGTGTTGCTGACTCTGTTGCTTTTGGTAATGTAGAAACTGAAAATAAGTTTGCGTTTGCTTGTTGAGCTTTTTTTCCTCCATGGCTTCTAGAAAAACCCGAGACATTCCTGCTGTCTTCAATTTTTTTCTTCCTTGGATGCTCACCTTAACACACCCATCTCCTGAGGTGCCCAGACTTCTTTTTTTGTGTGGCTTTCTGGGATGAAACCCAAGAGCATCCCACCACGGCACAACCTGTCGCTGCACCTATGTCAGGACCGTCTCTAGGCTCAGCCTCAACATCTCTCCAGGCAGAGAAGCCTTAACGAAATCCACCTCCACCCTGCCAGGTCCTGCAGATCGGCAAATAATAATGGAATAACGCTAAGATGGAGCCTTCAACTTCAGGAGAGAAATTCACGCTCCACTTTCATGCCTCTATTGCAATTTCAGCCCTTATGGGTTTGGCCGGGGCTCATCCCAACGTGTCAGAAGGAGAAGGTTGGGGGGATTTGTTTAGTTCTGCTCCTTTTCTGGTTCAGTTTTCCTTGTGTGGTGTCAGCCGGTTGCCTCTGCAGCTTGTCATTTGCTTCTACGACAGGTCTGTTATTCCATTAACAACAATAAGCTTTCAAGCTGTCAGCCCCTGCTTTGCTGGTCATAAAATACGTTGCGAATAGCGCGGCTTTGCTGGGCAGCCGAGTAGCCCGGGAGCAAGGGGAAATAACCCGATGTGATGCCTAACAAAATTATAAGGTGTGGAGGGAATAATGACCCGAGTTATTACATTGCTTTACAGAAGCTTTTAGCATTTCAGACAGCTATGGTTGCTCTAACCAAAAGCTGCTTTGCTTTTAATTGACTGGTAATTGCTAGTCCCTGAAGATGGCTCTTGGTAAGGACACGGGGCATTTCCTCACTGGTTGAGTAGTCAGGGGAGGTCCCATTTTGGTTTCTTCTCTGATAATCCATCTCTGTTGTGTTGTTTTTGGCTCATATTGCTGTAGATGAAGGAAACACTCATTCTGCTGTCCCTGGAGCTGGTACTTTCCCTCCTCATTGTTCTTTCTTGGTAAATGGTTCCCATAACTATGTGTTGCATTTGAGTTATATATCTGTACGCCTGTATTGTGTATGGGGCAGCTTATCTCCTAAAGGCACCTAGCTGGTGTCGGAGCTAAGCCCCATCCCAGAGAGCGTGAGACAGGTTGGCCAAGACCCACTAAGCTATTGAGATCCAGGAAAACTAAGGGGAGTGAGGACCACGTGTTCCCCCAGCGTGCTCGGCTCTTTGCGATGCCGCGCTGCGTCACACAACACGGAGGATCCTTGGTACGTTCCCTCTTGTTGAAACCTAAAAGGCTGGGAAATGGGGTTTATCCGTGATGGACACCACTGTGGTGGCCAGCACTGGGGCTGCAGGACTTGATTATTTTGCCTCGCGAAACTATGGCTCCAAGTCCAGCCTTGGACCACGGTGCTGGAGCAGGAGGTGTACGGGGATGGTCCCTGCCCCAGGAGACTGCATCCAGCTCACATTGGAGCATCAGTCTCATAGCAGGGTCAGTTTGAGCCTTTAATTCTTACTGGTGTAGATCTAAGCGTGGAGGAAGGGATTACCCTTAATAAGGCTGAAGACAGAAGCACGGCAAGTGATCACGGGGAGAACATCGCAAAGTGGTCTTCCAGGATGAGTTGCCATTTTCCCTTCACAGAATCACAGAATCACCGAATCCCAGACTGGCCGGGGTTGGCAGGGACCTCTGGAGATCATCCCGTCCAACCCCCACCAGAGCAGGGTCACCCAGAGCAGGTGGCACAGGAACGCGTCCAGGGGGGTTTGAATGTCTCCAGAGACGGAGACTCCACCACCTCTCTGGGCAGCCTGGGCCAGGGCTCTGCCACCCCCAAAGGAAAGAAGTTCCTCCTCATGTTGAGATGGGATTTCCCATGTTCACGTTTGTGCCCATTGCCCCTTGTCCTGGCACCACTGAGAAGAGCCTGGCCCCATCCTCCTGACACCCTCCTTTTAGCTATTGCTGAGCCTTGATGAGATCCCTCTCAGTCTGCTCTTCTCCGGGCTGAACAGCCCCAGGGCGCTCAGCCTTTCCTCAGCAGAGGGATGCTTCCAGCTCTCCTTCCAGCAACTAAAGCTAAGAAAGGAAAAAGAGCCTTTTCCACAGGTGCAGGACCATCTCCATGCCATAAAACCCTCCTTGATCTCCCCTAGTAGCTATTTTTTTCCTCCCCCGACTCCCTTCGCTGCTTTCTATATTGACTTGGCATCTCGGACAGGTCAGCTGTGAAAGCTGCCGTGATCCAAAATGTGCCAGCTCAGGCTGAGTTAGTTCAGAGAAATAATATCTCCAAGGCTGACTCTGTAGAGCTGACTTGGTTGGGAACAAGTAGCTGCAAAAGCCCTTGACGGAGCGTGTGAGGCTTTCCAGGATCCGGAGATGCTTTTAAGAAGTCACCAGGGAGACATGAAAGTGCAGAGAGCTTCCAGCCGCGCTCCTTCCCTATTTCTTATTTCATTGCGAAGGATGAGACCATGTCCGCTCGCCCACGGCCGAGGGACTGCTCAGGGCAGTAAATTCAGGGGGAAAAAAAAAGAAAACTGACTGGATTAAAAATGCGGAGCCTGGATGAAGCTGTCACGGACTTCCCCGGTGGGGCCAAATCGTCCATGGGATGTAAGGAGGCTCTGCAGATAACTCTGAATATCTGGAGTTATAACAATGAATGGTTTTAGAAGGAAAAAAAGACATGTTGTTTATGGTAGAATCTGCTCCAGTGAGAAATGCTCCATCCCTCCTCTGCCAAAGCACCTGAGGGAAGGTTTTTGGGTTGAGGGTTCTTGGATTTAGCCACATCGATGATGCTCATTTTTTTTCTCACTTCCTGTTTTTCCTGGCCTGTTGGGACAGACTGTGCGCCCCCAAAGACTTTCAGATTTACGTTGCCAGTGGTGGGATGTTCATAAAAGATTTTCTCTTGGAGTTGCACTTTAAGAGTTTCCCGGTGTTTACTCAAAGATAATTCTCCATCCATGTCATTTAATTAATCTGTCTGGCATTTGGGTCATGCAATAGCTCTTTGCTTCCAAGCTCAGCATCCCTTGGAGCCCTTGTTTCAAATACAGCCCGTCTTGGCTGCAAAAACAGTTTCTGCTGCAGCTGAGCATCGCTCCCCATTTGCATCCTTCTGCGGGCAGATCCTGTGCTGCGGCAGCTTTGCATTCCCAGCGTGCCTGCCACCGCAGTCCCTGCAGCATCCTGACCCTCAGCAACATCTCCAACCCCACAAAGCATCTTCACAACGCAGCTCGCAGCTCCTGCATCTCCAACCCTCCCCAGCATCTTCACAACGCAGCTCCTGCATCTCCAATCCCACACAGCATCTTCACAACGCAGCCCCTGCGTCTCCAACCCTCCCCAGCATCTTCACAACGCAGCTCCTGCATCTCCAACCCTCCCCAGCATCTTCACAACGCAGCTCCTGCATCTCCAACCCTCCCCAGCATCTTCACAACGCAGCCCCTGCGTCTCCAACCCTCCCCAGCATCTTCACAACGCAGCTCCTGCATCTCCAACCCTCCCCGGCATCTTCACAGTGCAGCTCCTGCGTCTCCAACCCTCCACAGCATCTTCACAATGCAGCTTCCTGCGGCTCCCAGCCCCTCGCCTCCCTGCAGGATGCGGCCGTGCACCGACTCGTGATTCTCCTGCATAGGAGTTGCATGGCTCAGCCTAAAATCCTTTTTTATTGGTAGGTTTGGTGTCAAAATCTGTCTAAAGGCCACTTGAAGGAATTTATGGAATAGTCTTTCCTTGTTGGTGCCGCTAAGCAAATAGAGCTGTGTGCGTTTATGTGCTGGATGTGCAGGATATCGTCAGGCGTAGAAATTACATCAAATAAATTCCCTGAAATGGAGAGAAGGAAAACCTTTATTCAATGAGCTGCTCAAACGGAGTGCTAAAGAGACGAGCCTTTTAGGAGCTAGTGTCAAATTAATTACAAAATAAAGCCTTTACATTTCTGAACAGCTGGTTTTTACATTTTTAGAGTTGAACTTCGTTCGTGATTACTGTAGGCTTACTCCTGCGAAGCAAACCATAAAATAAGACCAGGGGAAAGTTGTTAAGGAAGTCATGATATCTGTAATTTCAGGGCCTGCCTGTAGCGCACACGCTGAGGGTTCAGGGATTTTGGTCCCAGGTTGTTTCATAGTGAGTATTTTCTCCTTGAGGAAGTTTTTTCTGATGCTTTTGTTAGTTAGGAAGGTAAGAACCAATGCATTCTGCTTGCATAAAATTTAAAATAAAAGGCAAAAAGAGGACAGGTGTAAAGGCATTTTATGCGGTTGCTTTCGGAAGCCGTTGCACTGTGCTTTTAGGGGCGGTTACATTTGGATCAGAGGATGCTCGCACCACTGGTGGCATCTGGGCTTCTTGGGAGCAACTTTGGTTGCTGCCCTGTGAACTTACACTGCTGTAAAGGGGAGCGGGGGCAAAGCGATGCTGTCAGGCAGCGTCCCAGGGAGTGCTTGAAAAGAAAAATACATATTCATTTTGAGTGCAGGTTCTCAAAATTTTGCGTTATTACAATGTCCTGCCTCTGCAGGAGCAGCCGGTGGCTCTTACAGCGGGGTGAGGGGTGTTGTCCAACAAATCCCGTTCCCTCCCAGCGTAGGGTTGGCCAGGGGCAACCCTTCTGCCCTTGTATTAAAAAGAGAAGTCTCTCTATAGGCACTTGGATGCCAAACGGGGTGGTTTGGACGTGGGATGGGTGATTGGACCAAGGATTTGGCACTTGGTGCCTAAAGGGTCTTTGCGGTGCGAGTAAAATCCTCATCTCATCCTTGAAACTGGAAGAGGCAGCAGGTTTCAGGGGCTGGCACGTTCTGGTGGAGATATATATATATATGTAGATACTCATCAAGCTAATTAAAAGGATATTTTTCTACTTTAAAACCATGCTGTGTGCGCTGAACAAACTCATATCCTTGCCTGGGTTATGAATATCTTCTGAGGTTATTTCAAGGTAGAAGCAACTAAAAGCCCTGAAATGGGCCACCTTGGCTTCATTTTCACGTGCGCTCGGCTCCGGGTCCCAGATCTCTGGCTTGAGGATGCTCCAGAGAGCCGAGGTGCATATCAAGCAAAAGTGTAATTGCACATTTTCTGACCTCCCACAGCTTGGGGTCTGTCCCTAGTTCAGCCTGGCAGGTCTGTGTCTCATCTGCACCAGGTGAGTGCATAGTTGGAATATGTCTATATATTTTTTAAAGTAAAAAAAAAAAACATCTGGGATGATCTGGAAAACTACGTTTGCCCTTAAAGAGCTTTGAGCCCCCCTCCAGTGTGAAATGTGCTGTAAAAATGTGAAAAAAGGAGCTGGCGGATACTTAAACCCTTTGGTGGCAAGTGAATAGACTTTAGACCGTAGGAGACCATAAATAGACTCTTTGGAGGCCTCCGTCAAAAATACCTGAGCGTTGTTTTACGGAGGGACGCAGACGAGCTGCCCAGCTCCCTTGTGTCCCGTTACACCGTGTATTTGCGGTAATGAAGGAATCTCCCTCTCTTTCTCTCGCCTTGCTGCGTTTCACGCTTGCATTTACAAAGCAAAATGTCCCTGTCCTGCTCCCTGCGGGATCATGGGCTTTGTTTATGGTTCTTCTGAAATTATCGGGGTCTCTCGGGAAGGTTTTGAGTCAAAGAAAGAGTTAAGGGTTAAAAAAAAAATCTTGCCTTTGCACTAATTAGGCTTTCACGTGATATGATGAGGGGTAATAGCTTCAAACTGGAAGAGGGGAGATGTAGATGAGATGTGAGGCAGAAATTCTTGGCTGTGAGGGTGGTGAGCCCCTGGCCCAGGTTGCCCAGAGCAGCTGTGGCTGCCCCATCCCTGGAGGGGTTCAAGGCCAGGTTGGACGGGGCTTTGAGCAACCTGGGCTGGTGGGAGGTGTCCCTGCCCAGGGCAGGGGGGGGCACTGGGTGGCCTTTAAGGTCCCTTCCAACCCAAACCGTTCTGGGGTTCTGTGATGCCTCCATCATCAGTGATGGAGAGGATTGCCCCAGCCCTGGAGGAGGGATGTAGCCGTGGAGGAGATGCTTGTGCCTGGCTGGTGCTTCATGTCTTGTACTAAATACCAAGTTGCTGCTGCTCAGACGAGGGTTGTGTCCAGCAAATCCTTTACCACAGCCCAGCTCACGGCACAAGCTGGGGTTTCGCTGCCTGTGTCTGGTCCTGGGGCTTCGATTGAGTCATAAGGAGATGGTTCCTAAACTCCCCTGTGTACCTCCAAGCACCGTCTCCGTGCCGCAGGGCGGTGTGTCCCACCGCCTTTCTGGAACGGCAACGGGCCGCTTGGAGCTGTGGCTGTACAAATAATAAATAACAGCTATAAAATCTCTTGCTGAATCGGCTGCTTCAGCTGTAATTTAAATTAAAAGGCTAACTGAGGTTAATCCTTCATCCAAAGGATGCTTACAGAGTGTCTGCGCTGGTCTGAGTGCAGCGGCTGTGGGTTGGGTACGTGTTGAGGTTTGGGAATACAGAATACAAAATAATTTCCTTGCTGTGTTATTATTTTTTTTTTCTTTTAATTTCCAATGGAAAATATTCCGGTCCTTTTCATACGGTCTTTGTAGGGCTGTCTCCAAGAAGCTGTCCTGCATTGAGCATGCTCCATGCGTGTTTGTTGGGAACAGCAGAGTCTGGCTGTTGCTGTTTGCCTGATTATATCAGTACATAGACTCCATAGTCCAAACCTGATTGAAATCCCACATAGAAAGTTAATCAGGAATGATTTATAGTAACCCGGCGGGAGTCAAGTGGATTTGCCGAGAGCATTGTCCTCGCGCCGCTGATGTGGGGACGGCGCCGCTGGGGTGCCGCATCCCCTGCCCTCCCCCAGCGCTGCTCTGCTCTAAAATATGACTGTAAAAATACCAAGGTTTCATGCCCGGTTTACTGCCACTCGGTGATTTCGAGAGCCAATCTGCCCCGTTTACATGCATGAATTTTTTTTATTTTTTTTTTTCCTGCCTGCCGGTACCAATTTACCCTGGAATCAGAAAGTTAAATTTGTGGAGCCCTCGGCAATTCTGATGATATAAAACTGCAGCTGCATCCCTGGGTGAGTGTTTGTGGCTGAAACACGGGCTGGAAAGCAGGGCTGCCGCTGCCCCCAGCTCTGCACAGCTAAAAGAAGGGAAAAAAAAGCAAAAAGATGTAAATTCCTCTAGACGGTCAGCTGAGCGAGAAGGGGCTGTGGTTACTAATTCTCTTTTTGCAGTATATGACACTCTAAATGCTGTGCAGAGCTGTGCCTCTCCGCTCCCCTGCACCATCCCACTGGGATGGATCTATCCCTGGGAAATAGATGCTTGGGTGTGATGAATCCTTCCCGTAGGCTTAAAACAAACTTTTATCTCACTTTATGACTATTTCTCCCTATATACCCATCCCCATATGTTCCTTCCTCCCTGCTTTGCCTTTCTCCACTGGTTGCAGGAGTCTTGGTAGCGGGGTTTGGGTCCACATTTTACTGCAGAGGCCTGAATTTAGGTGGGATAAAACCCACTTTAGCTGTTATTTTTGTATTTTCCCTGTTGTGAGGGGACCATTTCTTTTTAGCTGTCATCGGGTATAATTTAGTTATGTCTGGGGACAGACCTGCCAACGTCTTACTGTAGGCAGCGCTGCTTCGTCTGTCGTATCTCCAGGTGATGAAATGCTGCGTTACCATGATGTGTCTGTGTGGGGGGGAGCAGAGAGGCAAAATACGACGGGATTAGACGTTCTGGGGCCCGGGAGTGAGCGCACGGGGCTGGCTCTGGTACACCCGTTGCCCCATGGGTGCAGCAACCTGTGAGCCGGTAGTCGGAGGTTGTCTTGCTCTACAAGGTAGCGGTTGCGTAGATGGTGAGTCGAAAGCGATAGTGTTTTAGCTAATGAGAGGCCTGATTCAGCTCGCTCTCATCTGTAGCAAAAATGGCACTGTCTGTGTTCGGTGCGGGCTGGTGTAAATCTGGTTGGGATGGTATAAATCGGGCCGTGATGTCTGCGCTCCTCCGATTACCGTGATTTCCGAGCACCTCGCAGGCGTGAGTGCAGGTGTCCTCACACGCTCCTGTGGAGTCAGGCTCTGCCGATATCCCTGTTTTACCGATCCACTCCCCACAGGAGGTGAGAAACGTGACGGCTGCCTCTCCTACCAGCCTCACGCACCCAAAGAGGGTCGTCGAGATGAGACTCCCCACCACGCTGGTGGCACGTGCACGAGTGGTGGGGCAGGGTTGTGCATGCACAAGTGATGAGGAATTGCATGAGCAATGGAGAGCGGCGGGGCGTTACTGGGAGGTCTGTGTGGATCCAACAGGTGAAAGAAGAAAGACACTGTGCACTCTCCAAAGTTCGCTCTTCCAGTGAGTGAACAGGTTGCCCAGAGAGGTGGTGGAGGCCCCATCCCTGGAGGCATTCAAGGCCAGGCTGGATGAGGCTCTGAGCAACCTGATCTAGTTGAAGATGTCCCTGCTCACTGCAGGGGGGTTGGACTCGATGGCCTTTAGAGCTCCCTCCCAACCCAATGCATTCTATGGTTCTATGATTCTATGTAGCCATCCCAAGAAAGTGGAAAAGAGCGCTTTGTGCTAACTTTTGAGCATCTCTAACTAAAGTGCATGGAAGTGCATTATGGAAATATCCTTTTCAATTGATTGTAGAGAAAATTTAAGAGCCTAAATGGTGGTGCTCTGAAGTACGGCTTGGTTATATGCCAGTGAAAACTTGCAGTGCAAATCCCTTGGTGTGCAAAGGACAGAAAACCATCACCCGACAGTATGGCCGTGGCCGTTCACACTGGCCGTGGCGGCCAGGCTGGTCCTGAGCTCCAGCCCAAGCCCTGAGCTGGGTGGAGATCGGCTTCGCTTTTTCTCGTGCCTCAAATCTTTCACTTCAGGCAGAAGTTGTAACACTCAGGGCTGTAAGTAGTAAAAACCTCCCGAGGTTTTAAGCTTCACTGGCTACGGAGAAATGCTGTTTTCAGTACGACGTTTAGTGCTTATCTCCTCTGCATAAGGACGAGGGAGCGGTTGCTGCTTTTCCTTCGCAAAAGGCATGAGATGAAGTTGTCCCATTGGGAGTATTTGGAGCTGTTTGTCCTTTTCATGAGGCTGACGCCTCCCTCCCACGCCGGCTCTGTGGAAAGGCTGGGCTTTCTAGGCAGGGAATGTCCTAAAAAGCTCCAGACATGAGAATAATTCTGTAGCAAGGAGTAAAAACTTCTGGCGTTGGCTGGGGAGGAACCATCCTGCAGGTTCTCAGTATCTCTGGAGGGTTGTGGAGGGGCTGAAGGCCGTGGCTGAGGAATGTCCAGCCAGTCTCACCCTGGATGACCAGGATGGCCCAGCTCCTGAGCGTTTCCCCATCCCTCCTTTGGCTTTGGGGTGCTGCTTGATGGTTTTAAGGTGCATGAGGTCTGAAGATGGGCAATCAGCATTTTCTGGAGAACTTGCTACCCTTAGCTGGAGGGGTTTGGGTTTGACACTGATGTTTCAAGTCCAAATGTTTTGTCCACCCTCTTTCTTAAGGATCCATAGCGCTTGCATGGGTATCTTCCCGTGGGTGAGTGCTGGGAGGATCCATGGGCTCCTGTGCCATGCTTTCAAGGTATTTTTGGCAGGGCAACATTGCCATTGTCCGTCCCAGAGCTGCTGCTGATGCTCAGCTGGAGACAAGAGCTGTGCTGCTACTCGGTAGGGACCTCGGCAAGGGTACTGAAGAACAATTCATTAAATGAATCAGTGGGGAGAGGTTAGGAAGACAGATTGTAATTATTATCTGAATGAATCCTGGCCTTCCAGCCGTATGCTGGCACCTGCCAAAAGGCTCCGGGGCTCCTACTGCCGGGATGCGCAGAGCTTGTCCACGGGCTGCTGCTGGTGGAGGGACAGCCTTGGTGGTCACGAAGGAGGAATGCAGTACATCGCCACCCGCCTTTCTCCTCTTTCCACACCATCTGCTGCTTCCCGAGGGCATCGTCCAGGTTTTTTTCTTGTCTGACCTCGTTCAACCTGAGTCTGGTGCTATCACGGTCCCAGCCCGATGTGTCTCGGGCCGGTGACCTCGTTTCACCTGTGTGCGATGCACGTTTGGACATGCTGAGTGGCCTCACACTTGTGCTGGGACATTGATTTTCATAAGATGAGAGATGACTTCTTAAAAAAACCCCATCCTCTTCCCTCAAAAAAAACCCAAAACCAGTAAAAAGCAGATGATGACGTTCTGCATCGGGCTACTGAAGGGCCGGTGGATGGTGTTCTGCAAACCCAAGTCCTGGGAATTGAAGAGATGTTCATGGGTTAATTTGTGTTCATGTGGGAGATGAACCTTTGTGGGAGCATGCAGATACTGTTTCCTACGACTAATAAATTACGGTCTGGTGGGACACAGCTCCTGTCGCATCGTTCTGCACCAGTTTGTTATGTGTGGAAGTAATTAGGGCTTGACGGGGATCAGAGAGAGGGTAACAGTTTTCTTAGTTTATGGACCAACATAATTCTCAAATATTTGGAGCTTCACCATTATAGTTTATTCATTTGCTGCCAGAATATTAGTGCTATATTTCTTTTTAAATATCCACTCAACCAGCGCTAAATCGCAGTGATCGCTGTGGAGGTGATTTATGCCAGCTATAAGGACCCTCCATAAGTACTTGCCATTCAGACAAATGCTTGCACCAGTATGCCGTTATGGGGAGTGGCTGATTGCACAAATAAGAAGAAAATGGCAATATCTCTTAGTGAATTAAATGTGCTAGCATGTCGTGCTTCCGTATTAGTGCTGCTAGACTTTAACTGTTCTTGAAAGGTAGAATATAGGGGCGTGAATTGTGATCCGCTGGGTGACGTTTAATGCCGTCCCGTAAAATAAACAAATTAAAAAGAGAGTTGGTCCTGTCCAGTGGCAAAAACTGGTTTTGAAGGTGGAGATTGATGTGTTAGGAGTGTTATGTAGCGTCTTGTCCGCGATGGTAGACTATTACATTTGGGATGCTGGCCGCTGCTAGTTTGTAAAAGAAATAGCATTAATGCCAGCACAAGACTAACTTAGCCTCAGGCGGTACCTAGGACCTCGATAACTTCTTATTTAAAAACAGCAGACTTGTATAAAACCGGAGCTGACATCCCTGCTGTTCCCATAGAGTCGTGCGACAGCGGTGCCCAGGGGATGCGGGCAGACATCGCGCTGATTTCAAGGCAGCATCTCCCTGCCTTGCCATGCTGAGCTGCTTGACAAGCCCCACTGGGAGATCTCCGTCTTGGAGAGGCCGAAAGGAAAACCCTGTCCTTGTAAACACATCTCTGACAACTTTATGGCTCTGCTTTCCGGAGCTCCATCCCCATTACTCTTCTCCGTTGAGAGATTAAACCTGACACCATGAAGGATGGATAACATTTTGCTTGTCTGACATGCTTCTGTGCCAGGTTTCCGATAATACAAAACAAACGTGAGTTTAAAGAGAAATCCATGGCTACCCTTTGAGGGGGAGAAGATACCAGAGGATGTCGTCTATTTCCATTCTCCCCCTTGGTTTATGTTAATGGTTGAAAGAGCTGTGCCTTATGGCCTCTTGAGGCTGACCGACCAAGCCACCTTGTGAATACGTGGGTCTTTTGAGTTTTTCGTTTTCCCCTGGTGTTTTTGCAGGACTGAGATACATAATCCTCTCCAAGGAAGAGGATGCCCTGGTTAGGCTCGCATCCCCCTCTATGTGGGATGGGGACTTGATTCCTTCTTTCCTTCTGTGCTTCAGTTTGGAAGGGAGATGAATTCCTGCCCGTTCGGTGTGAATTCCCTCCTTACCAAGCTGTCATTGCAGTCTTTTTCTCCTTTGGAAAGAGATCCCCTTGGGATTTGACGGTTCAGGAACCTGTTTATTGTAGGCATCCGTTGCGATTTGCTTTTCGCAGCCATCATTTCATTTTAAATAATGTACCTCTACCTCCTGCCAGGGTGTGAACAAATGGGACCATCGCGATGCGCTTGCATGGAGCCAACCGGACCGTGCTGTTCCTCGCACCTCGAGTGAAATAATGACATGGCTCGATGCCACCATCGGCTCAGCAGGTGCCACGGGAGACCTGGTAGCTATGGGAATGTGTCAGTCTGCCAAAAGCTCAGAAATAAGGCTCTGCTTTCCTCCTAAACAGGATCTTTTTCCCGTCATCTCATGTGTGTTCCTGCCCAAACCCATCTCCGTTCTCCCCAGGCCCTTTCAGCTTCATGGTCCCCTTCTCCTGGGCCTGTCTGGAAAGTCCCTTTGTTTTCCTTTTTGCTCTGTTTTCCATGATGCTGTTGGACATGGCTCGATAGGATATGTGTCTCTGAACCTTTGTGTACCGCAATTGTGGAGAAAATGATTGTGAAGGATGCTAATTTGCTCTCTTTTCAATGGTTAGTACCTTAATCTGACAACTAATGTCTTGCCTTGTCAGTGAGCTCTAGCCCGCATCTTTGTCTGGATTTAGAAAAGTAATTTACAGACTTCAAATTACTTGCTTTTACCATCATTTTGCTCCGTATTGAAAGGATAATTTATCAGCAGATACGCTTGTCCTGTGCATGCTGGTTATAAACTGTGAAATACCTTTTTCTCTATTACTCGGGTCAGGCTTGCTTGCGTTTTGAATATCAGTCATTTTTGCCCTATTGGTTTGCCACACAGCAGGATACGCATTGGTGTCTCGGAGCTTTTGATGGTGGTGTCTTCTTTCTTGTACGTAGAATTTGTTTGAGATACCCATGCTCTGCTTTTTGATTTCACAGGATGCACGTTTTTCCCTAAAGAAGGGCTCGTTGTGTCACTGAAATACCATTTCACAGATTTTTAACGTGTTTTCCTTTGTACTTAAATGGGGATTTTCAGAGGAGCTGTCGAAAGTAACCAGTGATCCATCAAAGAAAAAAAATTGGTATTTTTATAGACTATTCTCAAGGTACATGTTTGTATTTTTGTTTCTGTGCTGGATCTTCTTTTTATTGCAAGTTAAAACATGACTAACAGCAAGTAGTGCTGTTTTCCCCCAAGACAAATAAACTGAGGTTAAATCATTCTGCTTTGCCTCGTGTTTACTGTCTCAGGTGTGCCACTGCAGTTAGATGGACTGATGTTGCCCTTTCCGAACAGCTCTGTCCTTTTATCTTGATGATCTGATAATGCTCTGAATCCTTCCCTGTTATCAGGAAGCCCAAAAGAGCCTGAAACCGAGAGAATCCCCTGAAAAAGTTGTATCTTCTCAAATAATCGTTGATGGCAAAGGTGAGAAGGTGAGGAACAGCGCAACCCTGTTTAATGGGAGTTGAAATGAATGCATATGGATATTTGAACTTGGCAATGTCTTTTTAAATGCAGTTACAAATAGTCTTTTATAGCTTCTTAGGGAAAGATGGAAAACCTTGTGGTTTAGGGTCTTGAGAGAGGTACCTGCAGTTGTCCAGTGCTGTAGTCCGCTGTCGCGGTTGGGCATGGAGCGCCGTGCCTAGGCTCGGCTGCGTGCAGAGAAGTTTTATATGTGGGGATGCCATAAATATATGGCATTTATCTCTAGTTTGGTAGGGGACTTTGATATAGGCACTGGTGTTTCTCCCGGTAGAGAAGGTAGAAGGAGCCTGCCCAGGATTTGAGGCAGAAGGTAGCCGGCAGTGGGGCACGGGCATCCCGTGGGGACTGTGCTGCGGAGGAAAAATGAACCCTTTTCATTTCAAAATGACATGGAAAACCCATGTCAAAAAGGAAGCCTGTGGGGCTTTCCTTAATGCCTGCTGGCTCTCCACAGCTCCCTCCTAAGGAAGGCCGTTGGCCTTAAAGCCTTCATCGCTGTGAAATGGACGCTGGTGTTTTCAAGCTGAGGTTAAACACCACGTCCGTGCTCAGGAAGGGGCTTGCTCCATGCAGCGTCGGTGGAGAGCAAGATGGATGGGACGTGTTTTCTGGGGTGTGCAGAGGGGGCAGGTAGAGGTGAAGCTGATGTATGTGCGGCATGTTGTACACAGTAGGGTGGTGACTGCTGGGACTGTAGTGCAGGAGCTAGCCAGATGTCTTCTAGGGAGGTTCTCTAGCTGCAGTGAGCAGGGTGACTTTCTTCCCTTCCATTCTTTCTTCCTTTCCTGTTTTATTTTGTCTTTCTTGTTTGTTTGATGTATTTGTGACTCCTTTCTGCCTGGAGGCAGGGCTAAGCCTAGCAGAAGATCGCCTGAAGGCATCCCTGGTCACTGCTATAGCATTAACACTGCTCATGGCTCAGGGCTGCCTTTGCCATAGGGTCCCTGCAGGCAACCTTGTCCTGCAGGGAAAGGCTCGTTTCTTCACCTTTGGTTTATTCTGTTTGATTTTCAATTCTCTGTGCTTTCAAGCCTGGGTCCTCATAGCCATGGTGGTGCTCTCCTAGTGAAGGCTGCTGGAGGTAAGCAGTGAGAGCAGCGTGCAGCCAGCTCAAACCCCACGTGGAAGCATCTACATGGGGTTTAGTTGGATCAGGAGTGTGCTTTGGGAGCGAATATCCCAACTGCCCCCACTTACTGTGCTTTGATTTGCATTGAGGAGCCACCTTGGAGCACTTGGGCTCAACTCCTTGAGGATGAAACTTAGTAGGAAGATGTGCTCCAGCCCAAATGGGCACCCAGTGCATGGAACTGGGCTTGAGGTCATCCAAAGGAATAAAAAGTCCTGAATGTAGCATTTGGTCTGCCTCCCCTGATGTTTTGCTTTATAAGTCTTCTCGTGGTCCATGCTGTTTGCTGATGTATCCCTTGTTGGTCTTCTCTTGAGCACTTAGTGACTAAGCCTGGTGGTGACCCTACCCCAAAGTTCTCATGCTGTTTGCTAGCTCTGGGTACTTCAGCAAAAGTGCCTGATTCCTCGTTAGGACAAGCGTTCATGTTCTCCCTCAGATCACAGTCGTGGCTCTGGTGTGGTATTTGGCCGTATAAAGCCGTGCGTAACTGCCTACTTCGCAGAGATGAAAGTCTGGAGATGCACCAGGAGCCTCACTGAGGGTCTGTGCTGGCTGGTGGCCCTAAAGAGCAGCAGAAAATCATCAGGTTTCCTTGGAAATGTTTCCTTGCAGGGTCGCAGGAGTGATGTAGATGATGCCAGCAGCACCCAGATTTCTACTGTGTCTCAGATTGTCCCCTGGACTTGCCACTGCTCAGGAGTAGATGTGGGACTGGGAAGCAGTTGCATTTCTTCCATGCATGTGTCAACACAACTCAGGTTGTGTATGGCTGGAGAGGTTTCTCACGGAAAAAAAAACCAGCAGAAACATCTGCCAAGGTCACGGCAGATGAGCTCTTGGCCATGGCCAGCAGCTTTTCATGGACTTTGGCAGTCGCTGGCTGAGGGTGGAGTGGAGGGGATGGGAGCGGAGGGGATGGAGGAACGTCCCTTCCTTTTCAAGTCACCATTTGATTTCTTTTTCTGGGGTTGGGGTCCCAGACATGCAGCTGAAGTCAGCCTCGGGCCCCTGTCACTTTAGATCTGGTTTGTTGGATAAACACGCCCTGACTGGAGGTTTTGCACTGAAATTTTTACAGCTGCAAAAAGGGCCATATTAAAAAGCCCTATAAAATTGCCTGGATTTATTTGGCTAAAGACTGCGCTGGGTACATCAGCATCTAAATCCTTATTCAGCATTTACGGTGTGCTGTTGCTCTTGATAGAAGCGTGCTTGATTTCCCGTGATTTTCACTAATGCAGGTTTTCTTCTTGCCGTATTTTAAACTATCCTAATTAGAAATTTTTTGATTTCTGCCTTCAAAGCCTATCTGGGAAAACCCATCTCCGGGGCACGGGCTGCTAACACAGGATAACTGTTGTTCAGCTTATCTTTCCAGCTTGAATGGTTTAATAGGTCAGTCAAGTATTAAAATGGGATTTTCACATGGATATAAAATCTTTTTTAAAGGGCATATTTTTTTTTACTGCAAACGCTTCATATTCTCTGCAGCCTTTTTGCTCCGATTGGAGGTTTTAAACTCGAATATGATTTCATATTTCTCTTTTTTCACCTGCTGCCCTGATGCTGTGATTATAAGGCATATGTCAATATTTGAGGGGAATAAATTGCTGATGACTCCAGCTTCTGTTTAGTTTCATGAATCATCTTGGGGTCGTATGATCTCAGCAGCTGCGTTAGCGACTTGTGATTTCTGATGGGACTGGAGCCAGCGTGACGCTTGGTGTTGGGCACCCTTTGCTCTGAATATTCATTACCGGTGTTTGCTGGTTGCTTACTCGTTCCAAAACCCAGACTTTCCGGAGCTGTAAAGCAGCAGAGTGAGTCGAAGATGACTCGTGCTCCCCATTTCACACTGGTGCTTGTCAGGAATCACCACGTGCGACAGTTGGGGGATTTCTAAATGGCTCTGTGCCATTTTCTCCTCTTTTATTATAGGAAGAAGTTCTGCACATCTGCACGTCCCCTGCTCTGCCAGTGCAAGGCATGGGAGGGTCCTGGGTGTTAACCTGTCGTTTTCCATATGTTCTCCCAGTTCAGGGGAAGGCTGAGTGCAGGATTGGTCAATGCTCGAGACCATCAATGCCACCGTGATCAAAGATGTCACACCTCTGCTGCCCCACCAAGATCCACCCCACTTGGAAACCCATGTACCCCCCAGCTGGAAACCCCTGTCCACCTCATTTGGAAACCCATGTCTGCCCCACTTGGAAACCCATGTCCACCTCATTTGGAAACCCATGTCCCTCCTACTTGGAAACCCATGTCCACCCCACGTTGCAGAGCTGCTGGTGGCCTGGCAGCCACCACCTGGGCTTTGCCCAGAGTTTCTTTCAAGAGGTGGGACAAAATGAGACTAAAGAAAGAGCAAAAGTGATGGAGGAAATCTTTCCTCATTTGCCCAAGTGTTTTTAACACCTACCAAGTAGTGGTAGAGTAAGGAATTAATGGGTTATTGCATTTTTTTGTGTCGGGAGAGCACAGGCATCATTCATGTTGCTCCCTTTGGGTGGAAAGCAGTGGGCATGAGCTGTGCCTCCAGGCTTTGATATTCAGCAGTTGGATCAGCATGGAGTAAGTGGGGGCTCCAGTGCCGGCATTTCCATCCTTTCTGGATGAGCCCACCTCTAGGTCTGCAGCCGTGAGCTCACAGCGGTGGTGGACTGAGATGCCTCGCAAAACCGAGGAATTGTGTTATATTTTAGTACAAGTTCAAACAGAGCGTGTACGTGTGTTTCTCGGAGACTTAACATGGTATGACTCTGGCGAGGCGAGCTGCTGAAGACATTTGTTCACCGCTCTAAAACGGCTTTCCCCTCCTCTCTTCCATCTTTTATTTTCTGTAAGGAGAACACAATACGCTAAGTGATTAAACTGGATTAGATTTATCTGCAGACATTTCCCTTCGAGCTATGGTGCGTGGCCGTTTCTCATCCCTCGGCCCGCATTCCGATGGAAAGAGGCATTGCTTATATGGGAAATATTATATTATTTCTCTCTTCTCTCCTCGCAGGTGTTTACAAAATATGGGAAATGCTACATGTTTAACTCAGGAGAAGAAGGACGACCTCTTCTTACCACAGTTAAGGGTGGGACAGGCAACGGACTGGAAATCATGCTGGACATACAGCAGGATGAATATTTGCCAATATGGGGAGAAACAGGTAAGGCCTTCTTTTTCCTCCTGCAAACACGTATGTACTGGCGATTTTTTTGGAAAGCCCGTCCCATCGCATCCTCCCCAACCAACGTCTAAACCTAACAGTGCTTGAAAGCAAGAGGAGCCCAGTCTGTATGGAAATGAATTGCTTTTCTTCTCGGTGTCTGCGGCTGCTGGTTGGGACTAGCGTGTCCATAGTTCAGGTCATGAGTGAGTGCTGGACTTGGGTGTCTTCAGCGCCAATAGTTGGGATGCCAAACAGGAGTGTCATCGCCTGTCCTGGAGTGGGCACTTGCGGGTGACAAGAGATGTGATGTCTTCTTCAGATGCTCCAGCATGTCCTTCCTCCTTAGAAATGCATTTTTGGGAGGCCACGTTCAAGGTGGACCTCCAGCTGCTGTCTGTGCTTTTCTCCTCCTTGAAATCTGGGGACATTCGTTCCCCTAATTGTTGTCTTTGCGTGGGTTAGGGCTGCCTGGGTGGACCAAGGGCTCGGCTCAAAGCACTTGGAGCATTTGGGATGGATGGCATCTGTCCCCTAATGACCCCAACTGGGTCAGGCGTCTTCTCAAGAGCCAGTGCTGCACTGCAGCCCTCTAGTCCTGGCGTAGAGAAGGGCAGAAGGTGCTGACCAGAAAGGCAGGGTTGTGTGCTGTCTCGCAGGTCTCATGGGTTGGGACGGCAGCACTCGGAGTGGCCGTGGAAACGCTGCCTCCTGCAAGGGCAGCTCAGCAGCTCCCATCATCCCCACCGAGTTGCCACGGTGGAAGTTGCTGGCAACCCTGGTGACAGTTTCTTCATTGAAACCTGCCACAAAAATGGTGGGTAGGAGGTTGCAAGAGGGGTGGCATGGGCAGGGGACAGCACGGGGAGTGACACGTGCCACCAAAGCCACCCATTCAGAGCAAGCCGTATCAGTTCTTCTGCAGTGGCGGCTGCACTTTTCATGAACCACGTTGACATTTTAAACAAAACATCCAAAAAAATGCTGGAAAAATTGCCAGCCGCTCTGTTTCTCTGGCAGTTGCAAGGGCAGAGCGTTGCGGTGGGAGTTTTTCAGGATGAGGTTGAGTTTATTTTTGGGTATCAGGAAAGGGAGAGGAGCCAATGTCACTTAAGGTTTTGTGTCGCCACCGCTCCATCATCCTGTGCAAATGAGCCCCTTCGAGCACCTTTCAAAATTCTGCTCAATAGCGAAGAGGAGACCTGGTTGCATTCATTCAAAACTTACAATTTATTTGTGTGATGTTTGATTCTTACTATTTAAACAGATTCCCACGGTCCTGTCAATCACTTAAAATTGCACAGGCTTTTATAGCAAGAGCTTTGCTTTCCCATTTTTATCTCGTATTCAAAGTCAGCCTGATCTGGCCCGGGTGAGGGGGAGGAGACGGTGATTTGAAATCATCTTTTCTGACTTGTTGCATTTGTTTGAAGTCTTGTTCTTTTAAAGGCAAAACAGGTTCACAATAGAGAGTGGGAAGATGAAGTGCATATTCTGCCTCTGATGCTTTATCGCTTACAGACTGCCTTGGGGGAGCCCGTGGGGGCAGGAAACCACCACATTGATGGCTTGGAGATAGAGCAGTCTTGGACAATCCCATCAACAGCTCTCTTTGTTCAACTTTGTTGGGTTTTGGACCCCTCCGAGGTTCCCCATGGAGACACAGACCTCGTGTCACACCATTCTCGCTTTAGGCTTGCTTTTTGGAGCTGCCTTGTGGAGAATCTTTGGGAGGAATCCATCCAGAAATGCACTGTCTTTAGAGCTGTGCTTTTCTATCGCTGCGATGCTGAGAAAGATGGATCGGTCTTGGCTGGGTAAACCAGACTCTCATTACACAGGAGGCAAAAAAAAGACAAAGAAGCAAATGGAAAAATAAATTGGGGGACAAAAGATGAGGGAGGAGGATCAACAAGGTCTTGTTCTTGCCATCTGGCAGGGAAGCTGGGCAGGAGAGAGAACCTGTGGCAGTGGGGAATTTCCAGTCTGGTACCTCCATGTCTGTGAGCATCACTTGTCATCCAGAGGTTAGGTGGGATGGCAGCTTCTGCTCTGGTCACTCTCTTCAGACAAGAAGTCCTGCATGTGGCAAAGGTCCTCGAAACCTGACCATGGCTGTGGACTTGAAACCTGAGGAGAGAAAAAAACCCTAACACCAAGTGCATTCCTTTTTTTCAAACATCTTGTGGTTCTGGTGGTCTTTTGAATCCAGACTTGACTTTTGACCACATCTATAAGGGAACAATGTAGTCTTTTGATTTTCAAGATGCCCCTGATGATGTCGTGCCCCACCATGACCTCACACTAATCTCATGCGTATTTAACTGAAATTTCTACTCAGCTAAAGATTAGAGGCATAGGGAGGGATTCTCATGTCCCTAGAACCGGGCTGATATTATGGGGCTGGATTGCACTGGGATAGTTATTAAGGTCTATCTGACTGAGAAATGCTGGAGGAGTCAAGGTAAAACTAGATAAATTGGGCTCTTAATTTGATTAAAATGGTGTAGGAGAGGCTCCTGGACTGGTTGCAAGCAAATTTGGCCATGTTCTTACAGGTCCAGGCAGAACTGGTACTTGACTTCGAAGCTCATAAAACATTAATCTTTGGCTTTCAACAAGGGATTTTTTTATCCTCCACTTTTGTACAGCGCCTTGTGCAAGCTGTCTTCAATCTTCATTGAGCTCTCTGGACACTACCAGAATAAAAAATATTAACTATAGTGGTTAATAGTTGCTGTTCCCATGGAAACACTTAACTCAGCTCTTAGTAGGTAAGTGAAGGAGTTGATGATTTCCAAATATTTGCATAATAATGTAAATGTGTTTGGAATTAAATCTCCTCAGCTGCTACCGCTGGGACCGCACAAACTTGGCTCTCCAGTGAAAAGCTTTGTCAAGGGCACGCAGCTCTCGGTAGTGAACTTCAGCCCTGGCTTTGGAGAGGGACGGGGGCGGACGTGGGGTGAGATCTTCACGTTGCAGTGCCAAAGCCATGTGCAGGCATGGGGGAGACGAGCTGTGGGGATACCTCCAGGATGGAAGGAGTTGAGTTTTTTCTTCCCATATCTCTGTTATAACCTGAGCCGTTCTGTTCTCTCTTTATCTTTTACTCTTTGGACACTTCTACAGACTGGTTTTGCTGCTCCGTTTTCCCAATAGCCATCCTGTACCCAGCAGCTGCTCTTTCTGTGTGGTTGAGTTACTTAACCTTTTTTTTTCCGGTTTCCAACTTCCACATCCCTCAAACATAGCTGCTCAAACCATTTCATTTCCCAGCTGGTTGTCCCGTGTTGATCCAGGTTTTCCCAGAGCGATCTGGAGCTGCCCCCACCAAACTGCTGGCTCAGACATGGTGTTTGCAGCCCATTAGGGCTTCACAGGTGCTGTAGGTGGACCAGCCTCCATCACCACAGAGAGCTCTTCACATGAAAAAATAATGCATTTCTCTGGCCCATTGTGGTGGCCTTGGCTCATGCTTCCTGCAAGGGTCTGTCCCATAGTAAACAGCCACCCAAAGAACCCTCCAGGCCCCAGTTCACTGCCTTTCCATCCCAGCCATGGCCCAGACACCCCATGGGACCTTTCCTTCTGCACCCCGGGTCCCTCAGACCCTCGTTGGCCCAGAGCAGTTGTGGTTCTGTAGGGTGCAGATATGATTTTTATCAATACCGAAGTTCAAACGGTGGCATCTTATTCTGTGTTTAGTCCCGTAGCTGCTTTGCTTTTTGCTCCAGATTTGGAGATGCCATGAAAGCGCGGTCTCCTTCCCAGCGCCACATGAAAATAGTTGGCGCGTGGACTCGAAAAAACCCTCGTTTTGCTGCTGGCTGCGTGCCTCAGGATCTCGGCTTGCTTTTTTAAACTGTTCTTTGCAATTCAAATAAGAAACGAAGAAGGAAAATATTGGTTCGTAGCTTTGGGATAGGGCTGCTCCAGGAGCTGCCACCACCATGTCACACTGGCATATGCTTCGTAATACAAAAAGTGATTTAATTGTTACTGACTCGGCAAACAAAATGAAGTGTATTGTCATTCTAAAAAGACCTTTACTGAGTATCCATTAATATCTTGGGAAGCTGAAATATCTTGTCTAACAAGTTGCCTGTAATAGAAAAATATACCTTTTGCTTGACTGTCTGCATATGCAAGCTCATTATTTGAACATGTTAAATTTATGTGCAGTCTAATTTTGGAATAGCGAGTGTACACAGACTGCTTCAGTCTTGATTTTCAAGTGCAAAGAAAAGGGTATTTTGACTGTGTCTGGATGTCATGGCATCAGGCAGCCTTGCCGTCTTTGGGGGTGCAAAAATATTGTGTCAGGGCTGTCAAAATCATGAGGCGTGTGGAAAAAAAAAAGATGAGAAAAAGAGAAAGAACTGGAAATCTCTGTCTTTTGAATGTTGCACTTGTAGAATTTATATTTTCTAGCATTTTACTTCAACCATGAGCTTACTAGTCATGAAAAGACTGGGAAAATAATTTGTGGCTGAAGTCTTCACATCACCTTTGTGCTTTAAAGAAGGGAGCCATGACGCAAACAAACAAAAAAACCTAGCAATCCTGCTTGGAGGCAAAATGCAAGATGGAAAAAATTTATATCGGGGAAAAAACTCTTTCCAGTAACCGAGGAGGAAACGACAAAGTGCAGAGTCGGAATAGCGTAGGTGGAAGCTGCGACCAGTGGTACATATGGCAGGGAATCTCCCAAATTCTGCAGTTGCGCATCTTTGTCTCACGGGAGGATGGGCTGGGGAGTGGTGGGGCTGCGGAGGGTGTTGGGTTTATTGCACTTGATAGGGAAAGTGGCAGAAATGCAATCAAATACGGGAAAATAAATTCTTCACCTATAGCGGTGACTATTTGATTGGAAAGGGAATCCACTTCTGGTTAATCTTTCTGGAGTGGCCCGAGGTATTACATATTGACCTAATACAGCGGCACAGTAAATTGGAAATCACTCAGGCTACGGGGCTGTAAATAAGAAATACAATCGGAGAGTTCTGCGTTTGTGTTTCAGGACTTGTTGGATAAAGATGAACATTTCATACCAATTAATCAAGTAACACGCTGAATAAAAAAAAAGGGGGATGAGAAACGCGCTATAGAATTGCGCTAAGCAGCAGCATGAAATCTATAAAGCTCGCGGCTTCAATCCACTTAGGAGACTATCACGTAGTATTATGGGCTGCTATTATTTAACTTGATAAAAAACACGGGCTACGAACAAGACTTTTGATCTAGGTCACACAAAGCAAGATCTCAAGCCTGTTTCCTTCACACCCAACCCGTTTGGATTGCAATTTATTTTTTGCTTCCCAGCTGGGTTTTTCCATGCTGTTACGAAGTGGTGGGTGCCAACCCCAGCCATCAAACGGTGGACGCGGTGGAGGAACATCTGTTGGTGGCCCCTCTCCAGGGTGTGGGTACCAACCCCAGCCATCAAACAGTGGATGCAAAGGAAAACCGTCTGTTGGAAGCCCCTCTCCCCAGGGGGTTGTGGTTTGGGAAAAGGAAAAGCCAGCAGTGTGTGGTGGAATCTTGGGGATCAGCCTCTGCAATGCCCAAGGTGCTGGATGCTCGTCTTCTCTCCGGGCATCGCTGCCGGGGGAGCTGAGCCATGTCTGTCGCATTAATCCAAATTAGCCAGAGGTGCAGGTGGTTTCGGTGGCATTGAATTTCCATGCCGCTGCTTTTCTTCCTCATTAAAGCCGCCTTAATTCCGCTGATCTCTTTCCATTTCCAAATTGAATTTAGATAAATTGAATTAGCAGGGCTTTAATTTTGAACCGGGGTCTTCACGCGAGCCCTGACGCTGTAGAAGGTAGCTGAGGTTTGTTTGCGGCTGCTGGCTGTTCTGGGAAAGGCCATTTGGGTCCTCCTTGGGTCTGTAAAGGGAGGAAAAGTGACGGTGGTGGCATCCACGCTGTGAGAAGCAGCGTTTCCCAGCCAGCCCTGGCCTTCCTCTGGCTGTATCTCCCCAGGGATCAGTTTGTGGTGGGATGATGCAGAGCAGAGACGGGTACTGGGACATCGTGCCAATACTGGCACGAGCCTCTCTGCCTCGCTTAGCTTTGGGTAGATCAGATTTTAGAGAAGATGTTGTCTCTGGTGGCTTTTTTCTGGCGAAGAATAGGTTATCAGGGCTGTGTTGAGGGATCTACTGCCTGCTTTGGGTTCTGGGCTCTGTCTTGGAGCATCTCCTCGACCTGCCTGAGGTTTGGGATGCTCCAGGCATCAGTTCAAAGGGATTTGCAGCACAAACCGTCCACATTCACTCCTTGCAACCAGTACAGCGGCGATGCTTTTGGCTTGAGCTGGGGCTGTTCCTCCTCATTGCACACAAAAGCCCTGGTGATTTTTGGGATCTGGCAGCCAAGCCGGAGGAGCGAGAGGACTCAGAGGGGGCGAGGGTGACCCGGGGCAGGTTCGGGTGGCTGCAGGCCAACGCTGCCAACCTTGAAAATTCGTCTCGCAAAAGTTTACTGATGCGGGCACAAACTGAGAGTGTTTCCATGGTTTCTTTGATTTATTTTTTTTTAATCC
>VYZM01017382.1:322518-335390 GCA_013398915.1 Dromas ardeola | reverse complement strand
ATTTCATGCCAGGCAAAACAGATTTAAGCAGCGTCTCAGTGCTGCTGAGATGAGTCTGCACAGCGTTGTTCCTGCTGCACTACAGCGTCTTATTGCAAGGTTTTTTACAGCCAGGAGGGACAGTTGGTTTAGCTCGTGGCTCAGATGTCCCCCCCAGCTTTCCCCAAAGCTTCCCCAGCCCCGGCACTGGGTTTCCAGCTGTGCAGCCTCTGTTCACGGCACATTAATAACCCCCAGCCCTGGAGCATTTGCTTTGCCAGCTGTGGAAAGGCACAAAGCACTCACTGTCATTTGCTTCTGCATATTAACATGATTAGTGGCGGTTCTTCATAAATTCAGGCCACTTTTTGCTTACAAGAGATCTGAATTCAAGCTGGACTTCCCCAGGGCCATGACTGTAAATCCACCGGGCTCCTGGCACGGCCCCGGGGGACTGTTTCGGGTTTACGCCGCGGGGAATCATCTGCAGGCTTTGAGCCGCCGGTGTTAACTATGGAGTTTGGGAAAAAGGAAGGAAAAGCCACTGGTTTGTGCATCTGCTTCATTCACAGCTTGTGGAGTTCTAAGTGGGATAATTACAATTAATATAAAACTCATCTGGGAATATAAAATAAGTAGGAAATGACCTGGGAATGGAGGAAGTGAGCGGTATGCACCGTGGTGGGATGCTGGGCTATGGCAATGGGGGTACCCCATACACACATGCATGCAAAACCCTGAGCATGTTTTAAAACAGGAATATAATTCCTAATTCATAAAAGTGCGTGCGTGAGTGCTGGCTCCAGGGCTGCTTGGAGCTTTTGCAATTTCTTTTCCATTACGGGGATGTTGCGAGCAGTTGCCTCCTGCGTCCAGCCGCGGCTGCCCAAGGGCAGCTTTTTTGCAGATGAAACTTGTGTTTTGCCTTGGAAGGGTTGGTTCTCGATTTCCTTTATCAATTAAAATAGGAAAGCAAAATTTAAAAAAAAAAAAAAAAAAGAAGAAAGGCAAAGCATGGTGTGTGTAAGAGTGACTTGTCTTCTCCAGCACTTTTCAGCCCAGAGGATTTTCAGCAGCTGATGAACAAACGGTGTGTGTACCTGTAACAGCGCAGGCGGATGAAATGCTGCTCCCTCTGGAAGGAGGAAAGACCAAAAGGGCTTTTACTATTCACAGTAAGAATATATAATGGTTTAAGATGAAGAAAATCATACTGAATTCACCTAGCAATGGCAGTGGCGACTTGGGCAGCTGGAGGGGGACGGCCTTTCTTGGTGTTTAACCAATGTTTAATGCCCTGTTATTATGAAAGAAGCATCCTGGGATCCTGAATTAACAACTTTCCCTCCTGATTAGCTTCAGCTAATCTTTGATTAAGGAATGGCCAGCAGGGCCAGGCGGGGGGGATTCTGCCCCTCTGCTCCGCTCGGGGGAGACCCCCCTGCAGTGCTGCCTCCAGCGCTGGGGCACCAACAGCAGAAGGAGACGGAGCTGTTGGAGCGGGGCCAGAGGAGGCCCCGGAGATGCCGGGAGGGCTGGAGCCCCTCTGCTGGGAGGACAGGCTGGGAGAGCTGGGGGGGTTCAGCCTGGAGAAGAGAAGGCTCCGGGGAGACCTTGGAGCCCCTTCCAGTCCCTCAAGGGGCTCCAGGAAAGCTGGGGAGGGACTCTGGGTCAGGGAGGGGAGCCATGGGATGAGGGGGAATGGGTTTGAACTGGAAGAGGGGAGATTGAGATGAGATGGGAGGAGGAAATTCTTTGCTGTGAGGGTGGTGAGCCCCTGGCCCAGGTTGCCCAGAGCAGCTGTGGCTGCCCCATCCCTGGAGGGGTTCAAGGCCAGGTTGGACGGGGCTTGGAGCAACCTGGGCTGGTGGGAAGTGGCACTGGATGAGCTTTAAGGTCCCTTCCAACCCAAACCATTCTGTAATTCTATGAATGCCAGATAAGACACGCTGGCATCTTGCAGCTTTAGGGGTCTTTAGGTGACATGGCAGTGCTACCTTGCTCTCAGTTGTACGTGGGACTTCACTACCCATCTGTTCCCAGCCGTTTCAGGGCAATGCACAGATTTGGTGATGTCGAGCTGTGGTGGTGATGGTGGACATCCTTCCCTGGCTCCTCTCCCACCCAACACCTTGTCTCCCAGCAAGTCAGAGCAGAGAAATGAATCTTGGCTGGCGTTGGATTTCAACTTGTGCAAGAGAGTAGAGACACAGAAAGGCTCAAAATCTGAGAAAGTCAAGACAGCCACGAATGGACTCAGAAGCCATAAACCTCATTTTCCCCACCACCAAGGACAAGCCTAGAGTATCAGCTGCTTACGAAACCGCGAGGTTGACTGGTGGTAATCGGTGTGTTCAGGGCCCTGCACAGACACCTCTGTGCCAGAAATATTTTGGGTTCCAATCTGTAGTGAGAGCCCATAAAAGCGATGAAGAAGATTGAACTAGGATAGTAATTTGTCGCGTGACATCAAACTCATCCTTAGAGAGTCAAATTATCCTCGCTGCTTACATCTCTTTCTGCAAAATGAACTAGAGCTTCCCGTGCTTAAATCTCCTCTTGCTAAATATAAGCCGTTAAATGCTACCACTTCTACTGAACCGCAGACAGTGCTGCAAAGGGCGAACGCTGCTTTGTTTGAAATGATGCGAAGGTTCGGCATTACCAGGCAGCAATAATTAGCCAAGACAGCAGAAAAACACCCCAAACCCCAATGGCAAAGGGTTGATTCATCCTTCTGAAGACTTGAACGTCCGAAGAGATAAATGGTGCCTCTAAAGCAGCAGTGGCCTCGAGCATAAATAACACGGAGGGGATTGGGCCAGGAGAACTCGTTGCGTTTTTGCAATCGGAAAATCTCATCTCGGATCAACCCATCAAGAGGCAGCTTGACCTTTAGGAGGCTGGTTGGTGTCACCTAAAGGGAGGCGTAAAATGTGCTGCATCTTGGACCTTTTCCTAACGAGAGCAAGAATTCATTCAATTAGCCAGGTTTTCCAGGGAGAAAAGGTCAATGTTATTTCCACTTTCTACCAGCCCCCTGACAACCAGAGCATCCACAAAATTAGGCTGCCACTAAAAATTAATTATGTTTGCCTGAGCACACTCATCAATAGCGCCGGAGTGAAGAGAGGCAGCTCAAAGGTTACTTGGGTTTTTGTATCTGGGCTGTGTCATTAAGGTTGTCACATAACCGATATACTCCTGTTCATGGTGAATTGCTCTCCGGGGCCTCTCGATGTTATCATGGAGCTGGAGAGAACCAACGCAGTTGTTGAAAAAGCTATTTTTTCTCTTTTGCGATGCAGCAGGTACTGCTGTTTCCACGCACCCAGGAAATTGTCGGGGGCTAATCCAGGCTCGGATTGCCCCAAGGACTGATGTTGCCCATCCAAGAGGGCTTGTAGAATGAAAGGACTGGGGCTGGGGGGGGGAGATTTCAACTTGGCATTAAAATCAAATCATTGTTTGTTTTAGTAAATAGAGGGAAAAGGTTCATTGTTAGACTTTCCTGTACGCTTTTGGATTTAAGAGTCCAAAACTGGTGCTTTGGAGCCATCAAGAAGAACTTCTCAACAGTTTTGGCTGCTGGTGAGCAAACATATGCCTGAAAACTGTGGTCTTTTCGCAAGGGATTTCCTCGTAGCATCCCTGTATCTTGTCCATCAACCCCTCTGGTCCCCACGGTGAGCGTGATGCTGAGATCCTGGCCCATGAGCTCAGCTAAGGAGTGCGTTTCAGCCCATCCTAGTGCAATCAGTGCATCATGCAACGCCTGCTAGGGCCAATTTATTCTGATTTTGCATTTAGACACCCAAAAGTAAAAAAAAAAAAAAAAATAAAATAAAATCACAGTGCTTGTGATTTTATGTATAGAGACATGAATGTGCAGAGCAGTTAAGACGTGGCTGGGAAAGCTGCTGCTGTTCCTGTGGTCCTGCTTGAGAAGGTGTGTGTGCTGCCACAACAAGGCTTTCTCCTCTGTAGGGCTGGTATTAGCAAGCACAGCCAGACGTCCCCGGTCACGTAATGTTGTTAAAATGAAGCTGTAAATACGTATCAGTGACTTAATGAGAAAATCCTTTAAGGGATGTAGATGCTTCAAAAGCTTTTCTTAAAAAAAAAAAAGCCCCAGAGTCAGGAAATGTTCATTTAAGGCAAAACCAAAGGAATAAAAACTAGAAGCTGGCTTTGGGAAGTCTGGCGAAACAGAGATAAGGCACCTAAAATCAACGGGTATGTGTTACAAAGCAATGCCGCGCAGCAATAAAATTAAACATGCATTTCATGCTGCAGCTTTCATTCGAGTCTTTGTGGCCGGCGTGTAAAGTTAAATGTCTGTAGCCGAAATATGAGTGCTCAAAATAGCGAGAATTCGTGGGGTAGTACGGAGACACGAGAAGGGTCCTGGCATGGCCAATATTGTGGCTATCAGCCGCTGCCCGGGCGGCTGGCACCGAGGTGACAAGGTTTGGGGGCTGCTGTCTGCAGCCTCAGCCTTTGCTGCCCCAAGAGCTGCAAAAGTGCCGCAAACATCAGTTGTTTTATTATTTTATTATCTGCTTTTTTTTCTGAGCACTGGGAGCGAAATATCGGTGACTCTGGTGAGATTTTGGGATGTTCTCTGGATGCAGCAGTTTTACATGAGGATAATCCAGGTCGTTATCCCCCCTCTTTGTTCTTGACCCTTCCCCAATTGCCTTCGTTTCCCTCCTGGAAGAGGAAGAGCTCCGCGCATACTAATCAATCTCACAGAGGCACCGGGAGATTTTGTGGCTAGAAAGCGCTTTGAAGATAAAAGTCTTTTGCAAGTGCTAATTAAATTTAATTGTATTAATCTCCTTGGTGCAGGGATCATCGTTTTGCTCAGATTTCATCCAGCCCGTAGCGACACGGGCTCCGGTTCGCGTTTGAGACCTCCCAGGTGCTTCCTAAGGCAAATTGCTGTAGTCCCCGCGCAGTGTAAAGCTGTGCTGAGGATGACGGTGGAAGGGTTTTCCCCTCCCGTAGATGCTCTGGAAGCGTTTCACTTGCGCTGAGCAGCATGAGTAGAGCCCAATAGTCTTTTCTTAAAAAAACATCATTGCTTCGGCCAGCTCCGAAGGAGCAAATAATCTGTCTTTGCTGAGATATGGAGCAAATAAAATGTGTTTTTCCTGAAATATGCAGGACTTAGCAAAAGAAATCGAGGAGCTCCAGTGCCCACGCACCGTGTAGGAGCGCTCCATGAGGGTTTCCTGCAGCTCCTGGTGGCCACTTCTTACCTCATCTCATTTCATCATCAGGCAGCATCCCCGAATTTTCGTCGTCCATTCAGTTATAGCTCTCTCCTTGCTTGTTTACAAGACAAAATAGCCAACGGTCCATGTTGAGCGTCTCTGTTGAAGAGCACAGCTGTCTCTGGTTGTGCCGTGTCTCGTTGCGGTATTACAAAGCGCTCGAAGGAATCACAGATGGCAAAGAGCATCTAGAGCACGCTTCTGGGTGGCTGGAGAGCAGGTAAAGACTGTCTCAGCAGAACAGAAGAGCAGAGGGGAAAAAAAAAAAAAAAGAGTTGTGGTTAATTATTCAGCTTTTACGGAGGTTAAAATGAGGGCAGGAAGGAATCTAAGCTCCTCTCTCCTCAGCCTGCCAGCAGTGCATTTCTGCCGCTGTATTTACTAGATCCGTGATGGTTGGATGTGTGAAGGAAAGATGAAAAGGGAGAAAAAAGCTTGAATTTTGCAAGGTCTTCAAGGTCTTTATCAGCTCTGCTGTATCCGTGCTGCCAGAGCTCCAGCCGTTGGTGGCACCTGCTGCCATGTGAGGTCTTCTGCTGGGAGACTTATCTGCAGCAGCACTGGGCTTCACTTGAGGTGGCTGAAATGGGGAAGGAGTCAACACTGGTTTAGAGAGGAGAAAGGCTCATTAGTCTTCAGGTATGGGAAAGACTAAGCTGGGGAGAAAGGGAGGGACAAGACGTGGTGGGTAGGTGGAGGACGAACGGACTTGGGTGGTGGGGAGGACACTGCATGAAGCCCTGGAAAAATATCTTCTCTTTTCCCTTGCATCCATAATGGAGTGAGGGAAACCCATCTTCACTGGAAGCTTTAGGGACAGGTTAGATGACGGTCCATCAGAGGAGGCTGGGACTGCCGTGATGCAGCCCTGGGGCAGGAGGTTGGGTTTGGTGGCCTCACCAGGGCTCTTCCAGCCCTGGCTGTTGAGACAGGTCGCTCCGTGCCCATGGGGACCCTGGCAGGATCTGTCCCCACCTGCCCTGCAGGGTGGTGTCAGGTGATGTTACAGGTGACCTGAGCTGCTGACCTCTTCTTTTGTCATCTTCTGTTTCTTCAAGGCGTGTTTCTAATGCTTTGAAGGCTGCTTTCATTTTCTGGTGAGGTGAGACGTGCCAGGTCACAACTATTGACAAGGATGGATGACTTTTCTTCTCAGTGACAGCAGAGTGAGATCGCAAAGCCATGTAGCAATAAAAACCGAGCTGTTTTAGAGCTGCATGGTGCACAGTCACCACTACCTGGGAAGAGACCCAAGCATTTTGGGGCTATCTAGGGTTGGGTTTGACATGCTGCCACCACCAATGTATATACTTTGCTGCCAAATACCCTGTGAAACTGGGGAGCTTTAGGAACGAGGATTGCTCCTGTGTTTTGTTTATCAATTTTAATATTTTCGTTGTGCTTATTACTTCCACTACAGCTATTTAAGGAGAAGCTTATAAAGATTAAGAGAGGGAAATGCCATCTGCGGAGTTTGGCCAAGTGACAAATTGTACTACACAATGTCGTTACTCAAATATTTTGGAGAGTGAGAACAGCGGAGAGGGGAAGTGATTGCCGTTGCCTTCTCTCAAATACTGATGTGCAGAAGGAAAAGTCCCTTTTCTTCCAGTGGCAGATCAGTGTGAAGAAAGAAAAGTAAGGGTCTTTGGAAATGAGGATGGGAAAGAGGTTTCTGCTATTAAACATCGGGGCAGCTGGAGTCAGAAGTCCTTCTCTTTATGGGGAAGGGCCAAAGATAACAAAGGATTCATGCAGGAGCCTGGAGAAAAAGGGCTCTGAGCCAGCTCTGCTTTTCCTTGTGATCTGGTCACCTTTGGTCTAGGGCAAGAGACCATCAACTCACAGGGATGTTGTTTTTGAAGGCTCCGTTTCAGGCGAGAAACCCATTTTCCAGCAGTTGTGAGCACCACGGCACTGTGCACCTGCTGCTGGCACTTCAGCCATCCATCATCTTCCCCAAACTAATTTATTTTATGATACTTCAGCCCCTCCCACAACGTATGAATCCATCCAGGCTGCTGGTCCCCATGGGGGAGCAGGAGGTCCCCCCAGTTTGCTCCCCATGATCCAGGCTGCTTCACTGGTGGCCTCTCTCCATCACTTCACCACCCTCTTTTTTCCAAGACATCAGAGGTTTGACTCCCATCTAATTCCATCTGAAGCAGCTCTGTGGTGTAGCCGCATCACGAGGGATGTCAGAGCCGATTCTGGGGGGAAAAACATCAAAAAATCCTGTTTATTTCAGTGATGTCCTGATTGAGATGCATTTCTCACGCTCTGAGCTCTTATCTGAGCGTGTTCCCAAGGGAAAAATTGACACATTTTAATGTTACACAGCAGTTTGTTATACTCCATCCTGCGAGTCAGGAACAATTTATCTTCAGTGTCTCATCGTAATGCCCTTCAGTGCAGATATTTATTTCTATAACGGTAGTAATGGCCTCACGGGGTTGTTTGTATAATGTCGTATGGGCTTCCATAAATATTTCAATAATAAAAACAATAATTGCTGCGATACAAGTTAGTATTGAACTCGTGAAAGCTGCAAACTCATAAATGCAAGAACATTTGCATCTCTGGCTCCTGGCTCCATCCCACGCCACTGCGGCCAAGGGCGCAAGGCTGGGCTTTGGACAGGAGTGGACCAAGGCTTTGGGGCTTGGATTTGGTCATTTTGCTGCCCCGGACTGGGATGTTGACACGCAGGAGCCTGCGTGAGCCCAGGGTGTTGCTGTAAGGATATTAAGTGGGTCCCATGGGCATGGGGCAGGAATTGAGGTTTCCAGAGGCAAAGTCTTACCTTGGGGTTGGAGTTGTGGTCCGTAAAACATTACAATGCAGATCTTTGGGTCCAGGACCTTGGTCCCACTCTTGTGGGGAGATGCAGGAGGCAGTATTTGGATCTTCTTCACTGCAGTGGTTTGTTCCCCTGAACAGTTCCCCGATGGTTTGGCTTTCTGGGTGCAAAAGTGGATGCAGAGCAGGCACAGCCTGCTGTGGTGCCCACCATGGATGCATGGTGCCCAGAAGGGTGATGGAGAGCCTCAGCCCTTCACCATGAACTATACAGCCGGGAAGTGAGCTGTGGGGCTGCCCCTAAGCCTTTGCAGCCAAAATCCCATTGAAAGAGCAAGGCTTCCCCTTGAAGGACAGACGTCACAACATGGTATTTAAGCTAACCGTGCTAGCACTACGCTTTCTGCGCGGCCCTGTATTGTTGGCTCAAGACCTTTTGATTTCCAGATGAAATTTATTCACCGTCAGTTTATCGTAGTTTGGATTATTTTTTTTTACAAATATTTTCCTGTCTGTGGAAACGCTTTGCTCCCTTCTGGTGTTTGCCTTTGATGTATTTATAGAGAGGATTCGTAGCCTTCGTCTCGCCAGACGATACAAAACCCAAGCTGTGTTGGACTCCTCCCAAACGCCGGGTTCCCCGCTCCTCTTCCCATCCCAGCAGCTTTGTTGTGCCCCTTTTCCAGTCTCCATCGATCAGGCTCCAGTGACCAGAAACAATGACAGTGTTTCAGATGAGGTTCCACTACCAAGACTCTCTTGGAGTCCCCTTGCTCACAGACATCGTTTCTTTCTGTGTGTTGGCACTTGAGAAGGTGGATTTGGGTGATGAACGGAGTGACTGAGCTCTGAAAGCTGGAGTGGAGCCATGTCACCCTCCCTTGCCCATTAAAAAGAAGTTTCTCATCTAAATAAGTCAAACAGCCTTCAAAGGATGGGGTGGATAATCACGTATCGCTTCCCATGGGCTGCGGAGGGACCTTAGTGACTATCCGAGTCTTGATGGTCAACTCTTGAGATGGCCAAAACATGAGGAGCTGCACATCTCCCTCACTTCGTTTCTCTTGCAAAATCCACCGCATCTCCCCAAAATCCCAGCAGGGTCCAGCTATGCCTCATGTTCCATCCTGTCGCTGTATTTCCCCTCCTGCCCGGTCTCTCGTGCTGCTGTTTTCTCCCCGTGCCTTGCAAAAACTCAGAAGCAACCTCTGGTATCAGCAACACTGTTTTCTGCTTAAATCTCCAGGTTAGCGCCGATAGATTTTTTTTCTTATTTTTTTCCCCCCTCCAGCAAAATTCATTGCAGCACGGCAGGCCGCACTAGATGTAATTTTCACGGGTTATTTTTATCAGAGGAAAATATTAGGCTGCCTGCTGCCGTATGAGATCTGTCTGTGCCCTGCCGGCCTTACTGTGGGCAGCGCACTACAACACAATGCAAATATTTTTTATATATAGCATCCTCCATATGCGGCGCTGGGGGGCGGCAGGAGGAGAGAGGGCTGGGGGGGACACCAGGGGCTTTGGGGGGACAACAGGAGATGCCGCGAGGAAGCAGCGATGCTTTGGGCTGAAGATGGGACATATATAGAGAAGGAAAATCCTTTCTTGGTGCAAAAAAGGGTTCAGTTTTGGTGTGTGGATGATGGAAGTGGTGAAGGCACCTGGGAAGGTCTGCAGGTGGGAGGCTGAGATTAGAGGAGCAGAAGGGACCCTGGGGGAGCATCACCTCCCTTGACCACCCGCTCTCCCCGCTTTGGTAACCCCAGTCCTGAAAAATGGCTATAAAATAGGATATCATAAATAGATAACAAATAGACAATAGGAAATTCTCCTCTCCCCAGGCCCGCAGACTTTTCAGTTTTTCTTCCATTAAGTTCTAAAATCCATTTGGCTGCCAGGGGTAAAAATTACGAGGTGAGGAGTTTTCTAAGCAAACATGCAGAAATTGAAACTTCTTGTGGAAACATGTGGAAAAACCTAAATCTCTTTAAAATAGCCTGCTTCCCAGTTGTTGAAGCTTCACTTTGGATGCTAGACCAAGGCTTACACGCTGAGTTCGAGCAGGGTGTTGGGGTTTCTTTTCTATTTTTTCCTTTTTTTATCTCCACCTCTAGAAAGATCACCTATTTCAGGTCTGTCTTGGTCCTTACTGGACAACAGTTTGAAATCTCAAGTGCACGAGCAGGAGAAGCATTTCTCTCAGCGATGTAACTAAAATACTTGGATTTTTTTCCCCCCACTTTGATAGAGTAGCTCTTTCCTGGTATTTTGTAATCATAAACGGTGTCTGAGGAGCATCCTTTTCCATTCAAATAAGTGTTTACTTAGTTGCCGAGTTCACCAAAGTGCTTTGAAATTACATCACTCAAAACACTGACATTTATAGGCGATGCAAATTAAATAGACATAACCGCAGCTGTCACTGCAATTCAGGCAGGGCACGGAGTCAAGGTTTCTCGAAATGGTGAAAACCTCTCTGCCCGCCACCTGTCTTCAAACGTCCTTGTACCGCCACTGATTTTATTTAATTGCATGCTAACTCCAAAGCTTTCCCATCCAGCCCGGCTTTGCGTTCAGAGAGAAATTGCTTTTCTCCAAAAGGGTGCAAAAGTGAATGGGACCCGCTCCGGAGCTCCTGCCTGCGGGGACTTCTGGGCTTCAGCCTCTGGCAATGTGGGCTGGAGAGGGACCAGGAGAAAATAAGTAGTTGTAAGAGGTTATTACTCATTGGAGTGGCTGCAGAATGAGAAAAGTGTGTGGATGATGGGGAGGCACGAGCTTGTCTCAAGAGGGAAGTCTTCTCCTTGCAGGATAAAGGCCCAGCAGGAGCAAATCCTGGTTATCCGCTGGTGGTGCTGGACCAGTGTGAGCTCTACAGCATCCTCCAGGCTAGAAAATTCAAGCACAGATCCTGCAGAGGAGCTGGACCTGGCACAGCTCGGTCTGATGACCTGCATGGACCTTGCAGTCCCGTGGAGGCTCTCACCACAGGTGAGGGTGGTGATGGTGACGGGATCACCACTTGGGATGGTGACCCATGATCTTGGGGTGGTGACCCACCATCTTAGGGTGGTGATCCACTCCTCTTCTTCATCTGTCCCGTTTTGGGACTATCGTGCCTTCCCATGGGACCCACATTCCCGTAGAGGGGTCAGGATGCAGAGGGGCTTCCTGGGGACCAGTGGTGCTCAGAGCTGGAAAATCTCCCTGGCATCTCTTTGTAGTTTGAGAAACCACATCCTGCTGACTCCTCTACCAAGTTTGTGGAGATGACATCTCCTTTTCGTCAATGCCAAAGGCTGGCTGGACCCCAGGGCTCAGCCTCCCAGGCATCCTGGTCCCCTCCATCCATCCGTCCGCCCCGAAAGGGGCAGCAGCAGAGCCAGGACCCAGCCTCGGCACTGGGGAATCTGCTTCCATCTGGCTCCGCTACCAGCCAAAATTAGCAGCAGCTCTTTCACCGTTTAATATTTCAAGATGTTCTGGGGGAAGCGGCTGGGCTCCTGGAGGGGGGAAAGGATGTGCGAGAACCGCTTCTGCGCCTTTAAAACATGTCCTTTCTTGTTTTTATTGAATTATTTTTTGAATCATTTCTCTCCCTGTGGTGGCAGCAGCTTGCCGAAGCGAACGCGGGCAGATGGGTGGCCTGGGGGGGGGCCAGCATCCCTGGCTCTGGATGCGGGGAATATTTCTCCCCTCCGGAGGGAGCATCTCTCCCTTCCTCGCTCCCTGTTTCTGGCAGCAGCTCCCAGGGATGGGGGAGATACCGAGGTGGCTCCCCCTGATTTTTTGGCTATCCTCCCTGATTTTTTGGTCGCCCACACGTGATTCCCAAAGGGTGCCAAGATGGGAAGGGAATTTATTTTCCTTCCCCACCAAGAAGCGATCGTGTAAGCAGCATAACCTGGCAGGAGCATCCCTCGCTGCCCTGGCATGACCCCGCCAGTAAAGCAGGTTACGAGACACTTTTTTTCCCCCCACTTTAATGATTAAAGCTTAAGCTTAATAGGAGAGAAGGAAGGAACTGAAATATTCATTTGCTGGCTCCTCGCCGTCCAGCAAAACTGCTTTAACAGCTCTGGGCTCGGCTTGCTGGAGACCTGCCGGTTTCTCCTGCCCCGTATATTATGTAAGAAGCATCTTAATAATATACGTTGAGACATATGGCCCCTCAGATTTAGTATGCAAATGCAATATGCTTAACTAAAAATAGCGGATATGCTTAATGTAGTTTGTTATAACACCTTCTGTTACTTGGTGAGTAATGAGTCGCGGCTGCGCTTTGCCGAGAGCTTGGGATGGAGCGAGCAGGGAAAAACCTCCGCTCCCGGCTTGGCTTTGGGAGTGAAGGAGCTCAATCATGTCCCATCTCCTGCCTTTTCCAGCACCATGATGGGATAATTAACTAGAAGACACCCAAATAAATGCTTAATGGGGGATTAAGTAATTAATTGCTGGTAGGAGAGCTTTGGGTCCCAGCTAGGTGTAGTTGTTGCCTTATATCCTGGAGCGTTATCTTGTGTTTTCGGGTTTATATCCCATATACATTATCCCAGTTTACACTGTAGGAATCGCACAGTGGTTAAATCCCGGCGGTGCCAGGTGAGACATCCCCTCTCTGCCTTCATCCCTCAGGATTCTATGGCAGAGGCTCTGCTGCTGCTTCTCCAGCCTTTGGGCCATGGGAAGAGAGAGGACACGAGGTCCATCTCCTGCCCTTCCCAAATCTCCCTTTCAGCCGCCCTCTTGCAGGCTCTGCAGGCAAAGATTCTCCTCTCCTCTCCTCTCCTCTCCTCTCCTCTCCACTCCTCT
>VYZM01017382.1:311731-322212 GCA_013398915.1 Dromas ardeola | reverse complement strand
GCCCTCTCCCTCTCCCTCTCCCTCTTCCTCTCCCTCTTCCTCTTCTTCTCTTCCTCTTCTCTTTGTGCGAATCCCTTCTTGCCATCGTTTCTCACCAAAGCAAAGAGAAACAACAAACAGGAGGTGTCATTTCATGGTGACAGCTGGGTGACAGCAGTGCTCCCATCCCCTTTGCGGCATGGTCAAGGCTGGAAAGCAGCCCTCCGTGCTCCCGTCGCTGCCTCCAGAGCCAGGAGATGAGGTTTTCAAAGTATTCTTTCATTAAAAATAAAAGAAAAAGTGGGGGAAAAAACCCTCTGAAATACTCTGACCGTATCCCAAAAAATGAAGAGGAAGAATTGATTTACCTCTGTAGCTAATATCACCACCTCACTTGCCTTTAACACAAGCTGGTGGCCTTTCATGCTGGTAGCTCGTTCAGGTGCTTTTGGTTTTGTTTTCCCAGAATAAATCTTTAACCTCACACACGAAGTACCTGATGACTTGCTGTAGTGGAACTTGTCACACGGTGCTTCTGTGCCGCTTTTCGTCTGCTCTCCATCACCATCAAAACCTCCAGTAGCCTTGAGATCGTCATTGATGTGCTGGAGCCACATCTACCTGGGCTGTCCAGCTCCTGGGTGATGTTTGGTGGGGTCTCAGATCACTTCCCACCTCTGTGAGAGAGAAGGAGTTGGTCCACCAGGAAATGATCCTTTTTCGCCCCATTTCATCCCAACACTGATTATTGCAAGGGACCAGGGGAACATGAAGTCCCTGTTGCAGGTTGTCAGCAGCACTTTGAAGCAGCAAGGTTTGATTTCATCGCCACGGGGAAGGGTTTGTAGAGAGAGAAGCTGGTTACCTTTATCGATTCCTCAGCTTTGAAAAGGGAACGCCTGAATTTCCCGTTGGGGCTCAGTTGTGCTTATCTGATCCTGTCGTAGCTGCTTATGGAGATTAAGGAGTTGCTTTGGCTCGGTGGAGGGAAGTTGCAACACCTTGGACATGACTCATCCTGCTGTAGACATCTCCCTGGGATGGTATGAATCCCTCTCGCTCCTTCGGTGAAAGGAGGAGCCTGAAAATAGATTTCAGTGTCCAGAGCTGGGCACGGGGCTTGCCTGGAGCTTGTCTTGGCACTATCAGCAGCAAGTGAGCCCTCCAGCAGCAGCGGGGACCCCGGGGGTGTCACTGCAGCATCCACGAGACCCCAGCATGGACCGTGGCAAGGAGAGCACGTTGGAGAGAAAAAACACCGTTCCTTGGTGTGCTCCAGAGGTTGCAAAGGGGAACAGCCTTGGAGGTGATGTCCTGCCTTTTGGGCTCCCAGCAGAAAGGGGACAAGGTTGAGGGACCTGTCCATAAGAATAGAGGGCTGGCTGGTCTCCATCCAGGAGACTATAGGACTATAAGCTGTAGATTATAAGACTTTCCATCCTATCACCCCCACCTTAAATGCAATATCCACCTCCTGGAAAGCAGTTAGTGAGCTTTTCCCCTCTTCTGCAAGAGGGGCTCTTCTCCAGCCGCTTTGGGGACGTTTTTGTCTTTTCCAGCATCAACGTATCCCCATTCCCTTGGGCCAGCGCTGGCCCTAACACACACCCAGCAGCAGCCGGACCCCTCTGAAGCCTGTCCAGATGGACGAGACCACGACAGGCACCCCACTCCCCCAGCCACGCTTTCACAGGGGCTTCTGTACATTTAATTTGTCCCTCTTAGAGGCAAGTGAGCAGCCAGGCAGGGCTCACGCAGGCTGGGCACAGCCCCGCTGGGACTCTTGCTCCTGCCGCATCCGAGCGGGACACATGGTATTTTCCCCAGCAGCTGCCAGCGCCGGTGGTTGACGTCTCATTTTCATCCATGGGGAAATCCGTAGTCCCTGATTGCGCCCAAAACAGCAGCGGAAGCATGGCCCGCAATAACAAAATACACAGGGCGAATTTGGAGCAAGTGGTTTTTTAGCGAGGAAAGTTGTGTCGCCTGTCAAACGGATGCTCTCAAACCTCCCCGAACCCTGTTGCGAATACTTTTATTTCAGCTTCACTTAAGCCTGTTACCAAGCAACTTTAAGCGAAGCAAAACGTGACACTTCCGTAGAGATGAGAGCGCGCACAGGGGAGCGAAACTGGTTTTGCTGGCGTTAAACTGGTTTCTTTATAATTCCATGTTTTTTTCACGGTAGGCTTGCCGGTCCTGCTTTCTTACAGTTATGTTTCCATGGCGATTTGGGGTGTTTTTTTAATCTATAAATTTTTGTCTATGAAAAATGTGAACGTTAGGCATTTGTTTAGGCTTTCTGCACAGATACAGTCTGGTTGAAGCGGCAGTTGACTTCCCCGAGCCTGGGACCACAAGGCACATCCTCTGGGTCGCTGTGGGTCCCGGCTGCCCCGCTGGTGTGATGAGCCCAACGTGCTCAGGAAGTGCTGAGCTGCGGGTGCAGACCCCGGGGGTGATGTGAGGACACGCAGCCAGGTCCCACCTGCTGCTGAGCTAAATGGGGGGTGTGCAGGAGGGATGCAGGAGGGATTTTGGGGCTCGCTAGGGTGGTGTGAATGGGGACATGGCCATGCTATTTTGCACACCCAGAGCAACTCGGGGTGCTTGGCCCCAGTGCCAGGGCTGCCAGCCCACCCGGGGGCCGACACAGGAGGTGGAGGAGCGTTTGCTCTGATGCACATCGTTTCCATGGCGATACTGAGCAAAGGATGCCGTAAAAACTCGAGATGAACCTCAACGTCTCACAGCATCTTCTGGGCACATCTGTGCTGCAGCGGCGACCCCCCTGCTCCTGGGGAGCCTTCCTCCCTGAGGAAGACAAGGAACCGTGGTCTTAACACACCCTTCACAGCATGAACATCTGTGTGCCCTTCCATATGTTGTGCTTGGTGCTGCCCGTACCCCTCTCCCCATGAGATAGTCCCCGACTTTGTGCCCCAGTGATGCGCTGCGCTGTTGAACTGCGCTTTGCAGAGCGTAGAAGATGCACAGTTGACTCTTCCAGCCCAATGAGTTAAGTAGCAACATTGCTCCCATTTTACAGATGGGGAAACTGAGGCAAAGGACGATGAGTGTCTGGGGAGAAACCAAACCTCCCAGCTCTGTGCTTACTTCTGCAGAGCACAGGAGAAGGCATACTACCCAAAATAAACCTCCAGGTTTATTTCTAACACAGTCATAAAGGGAACCAGCTGAGAAAATACTGTCTACTTTTCTCAGATGGGGCCATGTGGGATCTGTTTTGGTTGTCTGTGAGCACGAGTGTCTCCCACGGAGCTACCGGTGCCTCCGGCAGAGCTGGCAGGTGACAGCTCCAACTAGAAACAACCCATGACTCGGGCGGTATCTGCAGTTCCCAATAAATTAGTGCTGAGCACAGCTTCAGATGTTAATTGCCAGAGAGAAGTGGATCAGTTTGGACATAATAAGGCAGGGGGAGAAGGGTAGCTTCATGCCTTTGGCAGCATTTCTTATTTTAATTGCAGCTTCTTGCATATTCACGGGGATGAACTTCGTAGCCCGCACCCGAGCGTACAGTCAGCTGGAGCTTTATTAAGCTTTTCGAGCGATGCTCTAAGCAGAAAGCCCCGACAAAGTCATGGCAAGCCAACACCAGAAATAGAAAGCTGTGCAATCTGCAACATATAATACGCTGCAGCCAGCTTGCAGCACATGCTGAATTAATCCCCAATTTAATTAACGCTACTCTAATCCTTCAGTGAAAAGAGCAGCTCAGGATTTGTTTGGAAACACTGTCCTGTGTACTGTAATGTGTATTAATGTGTTTAAAAATGCAATCATCAAGGAGTTTTTGCTCTGTTCCCAACCTGGGGTGCACTAAGAAATGAATTTACAGGCGCCGTCCTCTGAAAAGTGGGATTGGGGATTGGACGAAGGTCTGGGCTTGGGCAACATCACGAAATTAGTTTAAAAACCAGAAGGTACGAACCAAACCCCAAGTCACTGGAATTTATTTCTTAAAGTTTTTCTGGGTTTTGAGCCAATTCAAAGGGTTTTCAGGGTTATTTTTTGCCCCATTGATGGGTGATTACAAGAAAAAGGCTTAACGAAACAGTGGCGATGACCTGGACTGGGGCTCAGCCCCATGCTTCCAGGAGGTACCGCTAGAAGAAGCTATTCAAAAGGATGCTAAAACTGCAAAAACTGGCAAACCCATGGCCGGGACGTGCCTGCATGGTTGTTCACACCTGGTTGCACCTCTCCAGGCTCAGGGTAACCGTCCCCGAGACCACAGGGCCTTTTGGGGTTTGTTCTGCTCAGGGACATTCATTTTAGCAAGCGAAATGCACCCAAAATCAGGTGGTCTCAAGCTTCTGGGTCCTCTGAGACCTTTTCCTCACACTTGCAGGAAATGTTTAACCCACACTAATGTTTCTCGGCTCCAGCGTGGAGCTTGGAAACATTTAAGATGCAGTTAGTGAGGACTGGTCCAGGCATATTCCATCGAAGGGGTTTTGTAGCTGGGCTTTTAATTTTTCTCTCTTAGTGGAAAACAGATATTTTGTGGAAAATTAATTTTTAGGAGAAGTGACAGTTTTTTAAAGCCAGTTTCGTGTTTATCGTTTCATCCTCGCATGTGTTTCTTGCAGGAAGAACAATGAATGCTGCCTGGCTTTTGGCAGCTTTTCGGAAAAAAACGCTGTTTATTTTGCTGCTCTTGTTATTATCGATGATGAAAATTAATAACTGTGTGTTTTAAAACCAAAGTTTCTTCTGCGGCGTAGAAAATGCCTTCCCCCTTCCTGCCCGTGATTACAACTGGCTACATGCCAGGATTTCCTATTTAAAATTACAAACCCTGCTGCTTTTGAGTCCCTTATGGATCCTTGCAGGCTATATCGTGTTTGCTTGATATGGGTGTGCAGGGTTTTACCCGCAGATGAACCCGGGCACAGCACCCGGTCATGGGAAATAGGTGGAATTAAGTCAGAGCTGAACAGACCCAGGGCAGGTGCAGAAATGGGCAGAATAATTTCGGATGGAAAATGTTTCGACAAAACAGTTCCCGTTGCCCAACAAGTTACGCTAAATAGAAGCTTTCTCCTCCAGCTTGTCAGGTAATTACGGAAGGAAGCATATGGTATCTCCTCTGAAGTGTTGGAAGGGGATCAACACTAGGGAAAGCGATGGAGCCGGGTGGAATTGGTAGGAGTGGGCGTCATGTGGGAATAAACAGGATCGGGATTGAAATTGGAGGAGTTGGTGGGTGCTCGGGAGAGGGTTTGAACCCGTTTGGGTGTGCATTCCCCCATGGGGCACCCCTGGGTGCCGAACGCTCTGTGGAGCCCAGGGCTGCTGCGGTGCTGTTGAGCAGCGATGAGGTTGGATGGGGACACCCTGCGTTGCCAAAAGTTTTGGGGGAAGCTGGCTTGACCCTCAGCGCTGGGGTGTTTGGGAGAGTTGTCACTGGGGAGGTGTTGGGAGGGAGGAGACCCTCAAATGAGACCCCCATGGGTGGACAGATGCAGGGCTTGAGCAGACAGCGAGAGAGTTCGGACATGTCAACACCCATCTGACATCTCTTGGAGCAAGGGGAGCCCAAGTATGGCTGAGCAAGGCAAAGGCAAGGCCGGTTTTTGTCACGGTGGGTCCCAGTAATAGGGTTGTGTTGCTTGCAATACCCCCCATCGTGGGAAGGTGGTGGGGATTGATTTGGGTCATGGTCATCGGGTCTTGAGCAGAAGTGGAGGCTGAGAGCAAGGATTGTCAATGCCAGTCTTGCTCTGGGATGCTCCAGGGTAGGGAAAAGCCAAAATAAATTCATAGTCTCTGTGCCCGTATCCCACCAATGTGGGATTCAGAGATGCACTCAAGCTCCGCATCCGCCACATGCCACCCCATGCAATAGCAGTGCTCCACGCCCTAAATCTTGGCATTATTTAGGTACCAAAAGCACTTTTGTCGCAAGGAGGCAAAACTAAATAATTACCTTGCGTGGAGCGTCGCAGAGCCAATGCCCAGACAGGCAGATTAGCGTGGGCACCAGAGACATCAATCTGTGGGAGTGTGTGTCCAAGAGTGAGCCTTGCAGACCAGTACATCCCTGACTGGTTAAAAGTCCAACTCCAACTGGTTGGAGCTGAGCCCTGACCAAGCGCGTGGAAAGCTCGCCACCATCCCAGAATTTCACAGAAGTAGGCAAGGCCTGGGGAGGTAAATGCTTTAATAAATGCTATTTATCTCCAAAGTGTTTTCCTGTGCCTTAGATAGAAAAGCTGGGCTTTAAAAGCCTGCTCCAGCTGCGTGGTCTGCAAAGGCTGCCGAGATCAAATGCCCGAGATGTGGAAATGCTGCTGGTAGACACGTCACTGCAGGTGCAGAGCATGAAGTTTTGCAGAACCACCATGTAAAGCAACCACAGTGCCGGAGTGGGGCTTTTTAAATGTTTTTTGCTCCCAAAAGCTCAATGAAACGTGTGGTGTGGTTTGGTTTGTTGTTGGTGAGGAGGGATTGTTTGTTCGGTAGGGGGTAAAGGTGACAGCAGCGTGTCTGGCCAGAGGTCTCCGGAGATCTCTGGTCCAAACTTCTTGGACAAAATCTTGGTCAGTGTTGAGGTTCAACGCCATGGCCGAGTGTTGAACCTCAGAGGATGGTTAGCTCTGTAAAGCAGGTAGATCTGAGCACTGTGGATGCTCTCGTTTAGCCTGACAAATCCATGCAAATCCAAGGCTTTGTTTGTCTTGGGGGCTACCAGGTGAGCAGGGTCCAAGAAAGTCCTCTTGGGAGAAGGCGGCTGATCCCTTTGCTGCCCAACTGAGTCAGCAGAGTTGCATCCTCCTAAGTGACAGGTTCCTGACATCCGTAAACCTCATGTCCTCCAGTATCACCTTATTCCTCCCTCGTTCTTCTCCTCTGCCTATATCACCCCATGCTCTGGTGTCTTCTGCTGCAAATCTTTGTGCAGCCCTTGGTGTAACAGCTCTGCGGCCGTGATTCCTTGGTGCTGGGTTTCTACCAGAGCTTTGGATTGAAAGCAGCGCTGTTAAAAATTGAAATTAATAATAAACCAGTAGGAAAATCAAGGCATAGTAAGCGAAGAAAGTAGAGAGTGACTCATCTTTCAGCAGAAGCTCTTTAGATGTAGAGGTGGCATCGCTGGCCACAGGCATGGATTCATATTAGCGGGTAACTCAGTTTTTAGGCCAAATTATGCATAGTTAACAACTTCCTTTGCAAATGAGCCCCCCGCCCCGTAGTCCCATATGCTCCCTCTGGTTTGTTGGGATGTGAGACCGTGGCAGCAATGCTAAAGAGAGAGAGGTTACGCGCCCTAGCTGCGTGAAGATGCCTGTGTGATAGAGGAGCCCAAAGTGCTCACGTATCATACTCGGGTCTGATTTGCATCCCATTAATTCTTTTTTAAGTCTTTTTTGGGTTGGCTTTAGCTTCTAGTGGAAAAGGGGGACTGACCTTGAGTTACTTGGTATTCAGCACAGATTTGGGATGTGGAAACCTCACATCACCCATAACTCTGTGTCTGCGCCCACGTGCTGCAAATGCCTTTGTCCAGCTTGGAGCAACTTCAGCTGCCAAAAACATGAGCTCCTTTGAATTTAAAACAGTTTTTTCATTATTTAATTGTTTACATTGTCTCACAAGTGGCCTCAGGCTGGGTCAGAGTTGGGGCAGTGGATGCAGGGTGCACCATGCTTTCGGCGTCTTACAGATAGTAGAAATGTCTCTGTTTGGGGGAAGGAGGAGTTTATTTGTTTTAGTAATACGGGATTGCATTTAAAATGCTGTAACTAAATATCAGCTAGAAAGTAGATATCACCTCCTTTTTGCTGTAGCTTGGACGTACAGACCAAGCTGGAGAGATCATGCATCTCTGCGTTGTTACAGGGACGGTGAGTCCTGGGGACACGCAGCAGTGTAAGTACCAGGGGCCTGGAGATGCTCTTGGACCCGATGGGGGGATTTGGGCTGGATTCCGGGTGTGCTCTGCTCACGGCAAACGCTGCTGCTGGGATTCCTTCCTTGATGCCCAGAAGTCTCATCATCCAGGTGGACCACTCCCAACTGCTTATCTCCAGCTTTTGAGCACCACAGATTGTCCAGAGGTAATTTTGCACAGAGGGACAAACATGCCTGTGCTGGTGGACACCATCCCACCCACCCCAGCCCACTAACCTCCCCCCTTCTTCTTCCAGAGGAGACGACGTTCGAGGCTGGAGTCAAAGTCCAGATCCACAGCCAGTCTGAGCCGCCTTTCGTCCAGGAGCTGGGGTTTGGGGTGGCCCCTGGATTCCAGACCTTTGTGGCCACCCAAGAGCAAAGGGTAAGTCCTAAATTTCATTTACACACCAGGATTCCTCCATTGGGTCCATATGAAAGTTTACTTCTACATACCTATGCCCCTTGAGAGTCATCTTCATCATTAACAGCTATTTTTATGCTTTGCTTCAAATTGGTTGGGATGAGGGCAGCTTTTTCAGCGTGGCTTCTCATGTGTTGCCCATAATCCTTATAATTTTGGCCACAGAAGGGACTTCATCCCTGATAATTTCCCAGCCTTCCTCTTCCATGGTTATGGTTCAGCTGTGGCAGTCGCTTAATGTGTTGGGTACCTTCCAACCCTCTGAGAAAGGATGCTTTTTGCCAAAAGGCTCTCACGCTCCAAGGATATGAAAAGAGACAAGAGGAGAGTGTTTCATTATGTAGATCAGCGTGAATTCTTTCAGGTAACACAGCAATAGTCGCGTTATTTATTATAAACTGTGGTGGGATGCTCCTGGCTCAGGCTGTATCACCCTCCCTGAGTCCCAGTGGTGGCACATCATCGCGGTGTGGATGGATGCGATGTGACGTAGCGTCATTAGACCCGAATCCTGATTAGGCATACGGAAAGGCAGCCAGCGGAATAATGTTTTCCCCCTCAGCTTGGCCTCAGTGCTTTCAGTCCTCACCCTCCTGCCTCATTGCCTTTCTCATTTTCCTCCCTGCTCTTGCATCCACCCTCAAATGAGATATAAATCAAGTTGAGGAAAGAGAACACGAGCTGTTGGAGGCTTTGCTCTGATTAAACTTCTCCGTGGAGATCAGAGACGCAGTCGTTACACTTCAGCTCAGAGCAACGCGAGGAATTCACCACCAAATATATTGTTAAGGCATCTCTCTGTGGCCACCAGGGACCAAAATACACCTGAAGATGCTGCATTTCAGCGAGGCTGGATGCAGATCTTCTCTCCTTCATTACGGCACGCTTGCGTGTAATCATCCAGGAGATAACGAACGGTGTGGGTTCCTGGTGGGCGAGCGCCAGGTGGAAACTTCTCAATTAAAGCAGAGAAATGTTTCGCTGCTGCCTGCGTTTGTGTCTTGTGGGCAGTCCGGTAGGCTGGAGAAAATGAGCAGCTTTATTTAGCACTCAGAGACCTCGTTTGGAGTGTTAACACCTTAGTAATGGCCAAGGCAAAGGGCTCTTCAGGGCCTGAGGCAGCAGCTGCTGAAGTCCAAAGGAGAAACGGGCTTGGAAACCCATCATGGGCATTTTTTGTGCCTATTCCCTTGATAGAAACCTTTCCATGTGTTCCCAAGGTCCTCACCTCGCTCCACAGCTGCTTTCTGCCATCCCAGGGGACCCAGCAGCACACGGCATTGCTTACATGGGACACGCTGCGAGATAAAGAATCTGGAAGGATGGAAAACTTTATTCATTCCTGTTGGCAGTAATTACTGGGCATTGAGTGCCTTATTCGTCCCCTCTCCAGAGGCATCTCCTGAAGCACTCTAGGGGTGTCCACATGCCGAGGCGGCGGTGCTGGGGTCAGCCCCATGTCCGTGGCTGCCGTTGGCAGTGGGGTCTGGATACGGCCCCGGGCTTGGGGCCAGTGGCTGGTTATCCCCCACAGCGGCTGCAGACGGAAGCCCTCCCCGTGCCAGCACCGAGCAGGCGGCTCAGAGGTGCTGGGCTACCCCAGGGAGGACAAGTGACTTGCCAAAGGTCATGGAGGAAGGCAGTGATGGAGCAGAGGGTCCCATGTTAGACTAGATATAAAGAAGAAATTTTTTACGTGAAACACTGGCCCAGGTTGCCCAGAGAGATTGGAGATGCCCCATCCCTGGAAATGTTCAAGGCCAGGTTGGACGGGGCTCTGAGCAACCTGGTCTAGTTGAAGATGTCCCTGCTCATTGCAGGCAGGGGGGACTAGATGGTCTTTAAAGGGCCCTTGCAATCCAAACCAGTCTATGATTCTATGATGTCGCAGATGGAGTGATGCACTTCACTCATAGAGAGAAGCAGCAATACATTTATTGATATAAAACAGGGTTTTAACAAAGTTTGATGGTAAATGCAACAGTGTTTTAACACGATTCGAGAAGTTAAAGGTCCCTTGCAATCCAAACCAGTCTATGATTCTATGATGTCGCAGATGGAGTGATGCACTTCACTCATAGAGAGAAGCAGCAATACATTTATTGATATAAAACAGGGTTTTAACAAAGTTTGATGGTAAATGCAACAGTGTTTTAAC
>VYZM01017382.1:290153-310592 GCA_013398915.1 Dromas ardeola | reverse complement strand
CATCTCCTGAAGCACTCTAGGGGTGTCCACATGCCGAGGCGGCGGTGCTGGGGTCAGCCCCATGTCCGTGGCTGCCGTTGGCAGTGGGGTCTGGATACGGCCCCGGGCTTGGGGCCAGTGGCTGGTTATCCCCCACAGCGGCTGCAGACGGAAGCCCTCCCCGTGCCAGCACCGAGCAGGCGGCTCAGAGGTGCTGGGCTACCCCAGGGAGGACAAGTGACTTGCCAAAGGTCATGGAGGAAGGCAGTGATGGAGCAGAGGGTCCCATGTTAGACTAGATATAAAGAAGAAATTTTTTACGTGAAACACTGGCCCAGGTTGCCCAGAGAGATTGGAGATGCCCCATCCCTGGAAATGTTCAAGGCCAGGTTGGACGGGGCTCTGAGCAACCTGGTCTAGTTGAAGATGTCCCTGCTCATTGCAGGCAGGTGGGACTAGATGGTCTTTAAAGGTCCCTTGCAATCCAAACCAGTCTATGATTCTATGATGTCGCAGATGGAGTGATGCACTTCACTCATAGAGAGAAGCAGCAATACATTTATTGATATAAAACAGGGTTTTAACAAAGTTTGATGGTAAATGCAACAGTGTTTTAACACGATTCGAGAAGGCAAGGCACACGTGGTTATTTACTGCATAAGGACAGGGTCAGACAGAGCTGTCGGGGAGACCCTTCCGTTGAGTCGAGGTTCAGAAAGGACCCCCTGGCTTTCTAGGAGTCAGAGTGTGGCTGGATCCAGTCCTCGTCCCAGACTTGGTCAACAGTTTGGTGGGTGGTTTGGTTGGTTTGGTCTATGGTTTAGTGGTGGTTTTTGTCAGAGTGAGGTTGATGGTTGGACTCGATGATCTGAAAGGTCCCTTCCAACCTGGGCAATCCTGTGATTCTAACGGCTTATGTCTAAAGGAGTACATATGCACAATCAATTCTTTATATATCACTTAGCTAAGAATTCAAAGTTTAGCATGCTATTAGTCACTTACTGAGGATGTGTTGTGGCAAGGCATCTCTGAATCTCAAGAAGTAACCTTGAGCGGCATCCCAGCTCAAGGGGAGATGCTGGCATGCACCCCACTGCTGTGCAGGAGAGCTTAAAGGGCTCTTGGGCTGTTCACTATTTATGGAGGTGAGATGATTGACCTATATTGGTCATATTTGCATATTGACCACAGTACCAGCATTGCTCCAGTTAGCCCTTGGCTATTGGGTCATTATCTGTCTCCCCGAAACCATGTTGAGCCCCGGATGGAGCCATCATGACTAGAAGCGGCCATTGTGACCACCATGGGTGGATAACGCTTGGGCTACGGGAGATAAAGATCAGGTTGGTGCCTGGGGAGGGGGAGCACACTGTCACATGTGATTCTATGATTCCATGATTTTATGATTCTATGATTCTATGTCGGAACAGAAGGTCCCATGTTGGGGTCTTGCATTTCCATCCCCAGCCTCTCCTTTGGGCGAGGCCCTCTCCTTCTTTTCTCAGCAGCAGAAGAGCAGGCTTTTTGTTCCCTAAATTGTCAGGTGTGAAAAATACCTCCAGCAGAATCAGCACCCCCCTTAATGAGACTACATCAGCTCCAGAGAAAAGCTAACCGGGGAGATGCCGAGGTTGGCAATCAAGAAGGGCATCGCCAGCCGTTTCCATGGCACTTTGCATGCCCCGTGAACAGGCAGGGGATCGTGTTGTGCGGTGCGGCCGCCTGATGCCGTAAGAGTTTGGCAACACCTCCTCGAATTGAACTCGCCCGCCAGCACGAGCAGTAATTGGAAAGATTTGTCTTCTTTAAACATTCTGGTTTCAGCAAGATTTGGGAGCGTGGCTGGGAGCTGGAGCCTGCAGCGAGGATCTCAAGGACTTTGTTTTAAGATAGAAATAGTGTAAACGCTAGAGACTTTTAAGACAGCTGCTGTAAGTCTTCCCCAGCATTCCCAGCATTAACTATTTCATTATTTTTATTAAAAAATTAGATTTCCTATCAGGAAGACAGACAGCTGAGAGAGAGAGGGAAAAAACCCATCCCTCTCCAAATCCCTCCTTCCAGGTAGGGAAGATGTAGAAGGATGACAAGAAAAACAGATTTGGGGGGATTTTTAGCTCGAGTGTGTTCCCTCTTCTGCAGGTTTTGCCGGAGTTTTGGTGCTGGGAGAGGGAAGGGCACATTTCTGCTTGGGGACAGGGGTTCTGTAACAGTTTTAAATTATACCACGGGCTGAGACACCTTTACCCAGGAGACCCGGAGGCTCTTCAAGCTGCCTGCCTGGAGCAGCATTCAGCTCCCCAGGCGATGCTGCCTGCCCCAATCCCTCCTTTCCATAAAGTCATTTTTTAACCTAATTACAACCATTACAGCATACACATGCTACTGCCTCCTCTAATTACCCCGCGGGGACCGGCCAGGCATCACCCACCTTCTCAAGCCCTGAATGCGCATCTTTTATTCAGACCCCTGATTTAGTCTTGGTTTTTTTCCTACTAAACCTTTACATCTGGGGCAGGCACGTGCTGCTCCTTCAAGAAATCAGAGCAAAAGATGGAAAAGCCCATGAACATCACCCAGAGGACTAAGTCCGGCCAGTTATTGGGGTCCTAAACCCTGTGTTTTACACTATGAAACATAAATGAAACGGTCCTCCAGATGGAGAAGAATAGAAATAAAGCTAAAGAGAAGGTCATTTCACGTCTCCCAGCTCAGAGCAGCCTCTGTCTTACTTTTCCCAGCAATAAAAAGCACTTTTCCCAGCAATAAAAAAATAGGTGTCGAATTGGGCAGACTTGCCTTGGTGTGATGGTGAGACCCGTGCATCGGCTTTGAGACAGGCTTTGGGGCGAAGGGAATTTATTTGTGGTTTAGAGGCTCGTCGCTTTATTTGTGGCTCTGTTACTATTCCCTGTGGCCAAGCTTAAATCTATCCCTTCGTCCCCCCCATCCCAGTCTGGAAAGAAGAGTATTTACTGGGCTTTACTTACTGATTTCCTGCCTTTCCAGGTATGCAGCCGCTTAGCGCGAGCGAGGACTTGAGTCTCGGTGCCGGGGTGATAAATCCTGGATCTTTATACCGAGAGCTTTCCAAAAGCCCCTTGTCGAAAGCAAACTCTGGCTCCGTGATGGTGCATGATCTCATTAAATCTCCCTTTAAAATTAGCTGTCAGTCTAAAAAAAAGGAACCAAATCAGTTTTTCTTCTCCTTCTGCAGGGGCTGAGCCCGCTGCTTCTTGCACAGTGACACTTTTAAGGTACATTTACCAATTTGGGAATGTTAATGCCGTAACGATGTCATGCTGGTTTGCAATAGTGGCATGGTAAGAGGGACTTTGCACAGGTATCTCTTTGCCTGGAGAAGAGAAGGCTCTGAGGAGACCTTATAGCAGCCTTCCAGTCCCTAAAGGGGGCCTACAGGAAGGATGGGGAGGGGCTCTGGATCAGGGAGTGTAATGATAGGACACGGGGTAACGGTTTTATACTGCAAGAGGGGAGATTTAGATGAGATCTGAGGAAAAAAGTCTTGGCTGTGAGGGCGGTGAGCCCCTGGCCCAGGTTGCCCAGAGAAGCTGTGGCTGCCCCATCCCTGGAGGGGTTCAAGGCCAGGTTGGACAGGGCTTGGAGCAACCTGGGCTGGTGGGAGGTGTCCCTGCCCAGGGCAGGGGGTGGCACTGGGTGGCCTTTAAGGTCCCTTCCAACCCAAACCAGTCTGTGATTCTATGAAAACATCCTCTCTGGGTGACTTTCCATACACCACGGCAGTGGCTGTGTCTGAACACAAACTGAAAGGAGCTATAGCAGTTTACATGGACGTGCGAGACCGTAGCTGGTGTTTTGGGGGGTTTTCACACCGTTTTACATGGGGAGAGCCGGCCGCAGTCCCCTTTGTGCCTTGCAGCGAGGGATGCTCTGGCCGTGCAGGGGAGCGGTTTCCATGGCAATTGCTGAGTCTAATGAATAAGGTTTGTTTTCTCATGAATGGGCAAAGCCCTGAGCTGCGCAGGAGCTGGCTCGGGGCACACCGGGCTGTCACCCTCCGGACGGGTCCCAGGGGAGGGCAGGACCACCCCGAGTAGGGCAGGACCACCCCGAGTAGGGCAGTGCCCTTGAGCGCCTCCTGCTCTTGGCTTTGGAGAGATACGTCTCAATTTTCCTTTTTCCCAGCAATTTTGGGCAAGTCTGGTGCTATAACAAGTCTCCCTGGACCTTGTGTTGTGTGTGGCCTTGGGGAGGCAGCAATATCCCCCCATACCCTTGCACCTGACCGCAGCACCGAGGCAGGGGTGAGCACACTGGAAATTACATTTCAGAGGGTTGATCCCGTGGAGAAAGATAAATTCCTCCTGGATTTGGCTCCTTTTAATCCCCTTTTCCCATCTGGGTTTTCCAGCATCGTCACCGCATCTCAGCAGCATTGCCCCAGCTTCTCCCAGAAGGGACGGGATCAGAGAATGGGACTTCCCCATCTCGGCAGCTCCTTGCCACGCCATCAGCACGACACATTAGAGAAGATGAAAAGCACACTAAAAATGGCAATTTCTGCCAACTTGGCAATAAAAATTTTAAGAGGCTTCAATTAAGCAACAGGTTCGAAGATGGAGCAATATTGTTTAATAGGGCTCTAGTGTGCCTTGGAGACTCATCCCCTCGTAATGCTTGCATGGGCCAGAGAGCATCAGCTACCACCAACTGCAGTATCAAAAGTGTAATTACAGAGGCAGAAAATCGCGACTCGGGGTCTGGCAGCGATCGCTCTGAAGCCCGTATTTCCAAACAGGGTGTAGACAGTGGCATTTGAAAATTAGAAGCAATTAAATAGTATTTCCCATGTTTCCTAACTCTCGCTCAGAGCATCTTCCCCAACCTACGGTCTTACACATCCTCCTAGAAGAACATGCACTCTCCGATTTCTTTCTGTTTCCCTCAGTCCCTCACACTCCCAGTTCATTTCCTCTGGTATATCATCAGGCACTTAATTAATTCAACAACAAGAAGCAAACTGGCCAGACGCATAGAAAACCTCATTGCACAGGACCGGTTCAAAGGAGGAGATGTACAAAAATGATTGCATGGCTGTTTTTGTAGGGCAGCGGAGCGGTTTTGCTTAGAAAACAGCATTAGGAGTGAATCAGCCTGTTTGTAAAAGGATACGAAAGAAAATAGGTTTGGAGGCAAGCGATGGAAATGAGTCAGGGCCAGGAACGGTGCGTCTGAACAGGGAGAGATTGGAAAGGACACGTTTAGGAAGGAGATCAGAAAAAGGAAACATCAGGGATGCAGATGAAGTAGTCGTCTGGGTGCTCCTGCTAATACTTCCCCATATTATATGGATAGGAGGATTTTTTAAACAGAATAGAAAGCTGCTTGCTGAGGACAGGAGAGCTTCAGAGGGTCCAACTCCCACCACGCACCCCCCAGACTGGGTACCTCTATAGCAGTTTGCCCAATGTAGTCCAACAAATACAGCCAAGGGTGTCCGGCAGAATGAGGGGGAACACTTTTGCTGGCTGTAGATATGCCAAGGAAGTGACCGGGAGGGAGAGAGAAGAGTTTATTGCCATTTAAGACCGAGTTTCCACATGAGCGAAGGGTCCATCTCATTTAGCAGGAGGTGGAACTGAGCTGTAGATGCAGCAACTGCCGGGAGCAGCCGTTCTGGGAGCAAAGCTGGGATGAGCCTCTGAAGGGGCTGCCCTGGAATTTTTGGGGATCCACAGGAGGTTGCAATATTCCTATTTATTTGATTTGCAAAATCATTTCCGAGGAAACAGGGACCTGGAGGAACCTGAGCTCCAAAATCACGTTTTTCTTCTGGTGCCCACTCACCTCCAGCAGCTGGGGACTGGTGGGCTGCATGACTTCCCCGAGCTCTGTGCATGGGGACCTTCCAGCTGCTTGAAGGGTTAAGCTCTTGTCCTTAAAGACAACTTCTTTGGTGCTTGCCTGAAGGGAGCAAATGAGAAGGAACGACGAGGTATCGCATCCAGCACGGCAAAGGTAGACGGCAAATAGACGACTTCCAGCATCATTAACTGGGAGATGGTGCCAACGAGCTGTGTGTAGGCCGAGCTTTTTAAGCATTTTACAAGTGCTAAAGTTGCAAAAGTTACAAGTGCTAAAGTTGCAAAATTGCTAAAGATTGAAATTCAATTAAGTTGCTGCTATTTGATGTCTCATTGAAGAGCGGAGGTTTCTGGTTATTATTTAGTTCGGAGCAAATGCGAACACACCCCCTCTAGATGTTGCCGTGTTCAGGGAGAGGTTTGATCCCTCTTTGCTGATCGCTGCCTGAGGTTTGGTGGCATCAGGTGGGGACTCAGCCGTGGAGGAGGCAGGAGAGGGGCTGAGCGGTAGCCCAGAGCCCAGGCGATGCAGGATGCATCCCCAAAGCCGGATCCATCGCTACAAACTGGGCTCAAACTGCCTCAACCTTGTGTTGGAAACATCCCCGCTGCATTTCCACATCTTCCCTATTGCACGTGCAGAAAAAAAAAGAGCTACCACGTAAACTAAATTAAAAAAAAAAAAGACTTTTCTGGCAGCAGAGGGATGCTGGCAGTTGTCAGGAGGGTCAGTGCCAGGGGCGGCTACGAGGGGCAGCAGCGTGGCCAGGAACAGGGGCTGTGGCAGGGAGGAGGCTGTGCCAAACGGCCCCCGCCGCTGCCAGCCACGTCCCCCCGGTTTGCTGAGAGCAGCCCACCCTTCCCTTGCATTTCAGGTCCATCCTGCTTTTAAGGAGACAAGTCAATTTGTTTCTTTTCCTATTCGGCGCCTGCCGGTTCGTAACTGATTGTCGGAATCCCCAACAGCCAGGATCAAGAGAATTTAAAAAGCATTTTGTTAATTAAGTAAGTATTAATGATTGCGAAAGCGCAAGGACGCAAGTTTGTCAACCTCAATTAGAGGCTGAAGATGAGTTTCTGTAAGTGTGCGACCGGGGAGGGGTACGTGCCCTTGGAAAGCTGCTACGGCAGGGGAGCAAAATCAGAGCTCGGCGCTGCACTCCTGCAGGAACCAAGGGCAGAAACTGTCCCTGCTGCCTTTACCTCTGCTTTTCCTTTTGCTTTTATGATTTTTTCCCCCTCTAGCTTGAAAGAAAAGTGGTTTGTCTTTGGTGGTAGCGGAGCAGGTTGGAGGGGAGCAGCTCAGCATCCTTGGGCAGCTGCCTCCAGTCCAGCGCTGGAGCCCTCCCTCCGACCCCAAATCAGCATCGTCTGGAAGAGGGGAAAGCCATTCCCTCAAGAGGAGGAGACCTCTGCGTGGCTGCTGGGAAGAGGAATCAAATCCAATTAGCGTCTCTCCCGTTTACGTTGTTTACATGCTCTGTGGGATGGCTCCGTCTCGCGCGCTTCTGTTTGCCGGCTGACGAGGCGGGCTTGGCTCCTCAACATGCTCTTCCAGGCGATGCAGCGGCCTCGGTAGCATCATGGGCAGGAAATTCAAATGTCAAATCAAAGAATCACAGACTGGGAGGCGTTGGAAGGGAGCTTTGGAGAGCATCTAGTCTCCAAATGTCTAAAATAAGTTGCTCAGGCAGCTCTCTGGGGCCAAGCGCTTTGGAGGTGAAGGCTTTGCTTGAGGTTGCAGACCCATTTTGGCGAGGAGGGGGTTAAGGAGGGATGCTCTTGTGGGTGGATTCACCATCACCTCAGGGCTTGCAGGGCATCTGGAATCCTGTGCCAAGGCAGGAGAGGGGAGCGTGGATGGGGCTGGTCCGCAGGGCATGAAGCCACAGGGGCTGGAAGGAAGAACCTCCGGATCCTGCTCCATTGCACTTCAGGGCAGGAAACCCTGCGGAAGAGTTTGTCCCATTGACTTGAGTCTTTCACTGCAAGGTGCGCTAATTTGATGGGTAAAACCATGCCTGGCTCTGGGGCTGGATGGTCTCTTTGGAGGATAACGGGGAGCATTTGAGAGGATGCGACCCAGCGGTCCTGGCAGTCCTGCTTGTACCTGTGAGCGATGCTGCTGGGGCTCCAAATGGAGGGTAACAGCAGCCGTCTTCAGAGATAATTGGAAATAAAAGGTCAGGACAAGAGTTGACTACATCAGAGACTTGGTACATTGGTGCCTGCTCACCAAAACCACCTGGGAAAGGCGAAGGAAGCTTCCCTGGGACCAAATTACCTTTGGGTGTTGAGGCAGGATGTGGGAAATGTGGCTCACCTATTCTCTGCAGAGCCCTGTCCCTAATGATGTGCCTTCTCCCTCCGGAGAGGTCCCGCAGACGTATCTGGCTGCTGATCAGTCGAGAGTTTGCTTCTGATTACAAATTGCAGAGCACGAGGGAAGCAACGAGTCTTTCAAGCTGTAATTACGATGGAGGCTCCAGGTAATAGCCCTTGATGAGCCCCTTGGAGAGAGAAGAGTTCATTGACTTGCTCAAGGGAGGGAGGGTCCGACCCTGCCAGCCCAGGGGGATTTGGCTGGAAAATCTTGCCAGAAGGAAGAAGCACAGATTTGCCTGCCACACTTTGATTGAACCTTTTCTGCAGCGCTGCTTCCCACCGAGCCAGCGATGGAGGGGGAAGCGCTCGGATTCCCGGTGCCAGTCCCCCCAGGTGTGGGAGATGCTCTGGTTACAGCCGCCGCATCTCAGGTCTCTGCTCGGAGCCGTAGCCAGCAGCAAGAAATCCCTGCCCGGTGATAGAGAGATGCTCCTGTGCACAGGAGCATTGGGGCCAGTGCTGGGCTCCCCGGTTCCAGAAGGACAGGGAACTGCTGGAGAGGGGACAGCAAAGGGCTACCGAGATGCTGAGGGGACTGGAACACCTCTCTGATGAAGAAAGGCTGAGGGATTTGGGTCTCTTCAGTCTGGAAAAAAGACGACTGAGGGGGGATCTTATCAACGCTTATAAAGACTTCAAGGGGGGGTGTCAGGAGGATGGGGCCAGGCTCTTCTCAGTGGTGCCCGGGGACAGGACAAGGGGGGACGGGCACAAACTTGAACATGGGAAGTTCCATCTCAACGTGAGGAGGAACTTCTTTCCTTTGGGGGTGGCAGAGCCCTGGCCCAGGCTGCCCAGAGAGGTGGTGGAGTCTCCGTCTCTGGAGACATTCAAACCCGCCTGGACGCGTTCCTGTGCCACCTGCTCTGGGTGACCCTGCTCTGGTGGGGGGTGGACGGGATGATCTCCAGAGGTCCCTGCCAACCCCGGCCAGTCTGGGATTCGGTGATTCTGTAAGAGGTAGGGATTAATGTACCACAAGGCAACACTGAGGTGCTTATATCACACCCCATAGGGCTCTGCTCCATGGCAAGGAGTTTCACTGGGGAAATTGCCTTTAAAAAGTAAAAATTGGAGCTTCCCTGGAGTCACCTGTTAGTCCCAGGCACGACATGCTTTTCTCCAAAACAGGGAAAGCCTTTATACTGCAGAGCAAAAAAACCTCCACCGGGATTAAATGCACCAAGAGGCTTTTTCTGCTCTTAAGTATCGGCCATTCAGAGAGCAGTACGGAGAGAAAAACTTTGGCTTCTGGCCGGGGAGATGTGTTGCATCTAGGATAGATATTGGGAAAAATTTCTTCACCAAAAGGGTTGTCAAGCCTTGGAAGAGGCTGCCCAGGGCAGTGGTGGAGTCGCCATCCCTGGAGGGATTTAAAAGCTGGGCAGACGTGGTGCTGAGGGACGTGGGTTAGGGGTGGGTTTGGCAGTGTTGGGCTGATGGTTGGACTCAATGATCTGAAAGGGCCCTTCCAACCTCGATGATTCTATGATTCTGATTCTGTGATTCTATTCCTGCGTGTTTAGGAAGACAGAGAAAAGTGAGTTCCACTTGCACACTTGCGTGTGTGCACGGGATTGTGTGTGCAGCAAGGCAGCAAATCCTCAAGAAACGCTGTGGTTTTGGGGAGATGCAAACCAGCTTTGCTTTTTGGTATGGGGACAGTCAGTGCTCATGGTCCTGGCTACAAAACGGGCTATAACTCCATTAATGAAGTTGCATCCATTAGGGTTTAATTAATCATTCAGTTCGTGCACCTCCTGCAGATGCCGTGCCAGTTCACGAGCGCCATGGCTCAAATCCAACGCTGGCTGAGCAAAAAAGTGTGTAAGCTAAATATCTGGTCACGACTCCATCGTCTTCTGATCTCGTCACCTACATTTCAGAATAAAATTTAAAGGGCTTAAAAGATTTGTGTGTAGCCGTGCTTGGAAGAGAGCTGATACCATCTGAGACCACGATTATTTATTCTCCTTTATCATACAACGTGCAACATATGGGCCCTTTTCTCCACCGCGGATGACTAAATGATGGCATCTGGTACTCTATTATATTGCAAGTGCAAAGCAAATGAGAAAAGATCCCCTTCAAACAGCACTTTGCTATTGTCACAGGGACGCTCTTGATATTTTCATTCCAAGGTGCTGCTTTGCTGACTTTCCAAACCACCCCATTCCGAGCCAGGCCTGTTTCTTGGAGGATGCTGAGATTGGTGGAAACTGCTTTTTTTCCTCCTTTAATGCCTCAGCTGGTCCCCACAGATGGGATCCCTCCGTCACCTGCTGCATCTTCGCACCCCTTCTGGATACTGTCTGCTCTTCAGATCGGCCCTGCTGAGCAGAGAGCGGTGTGTGTCGCTCCAGGCGGCGGAACGGCTCTCGCTGCTGTTGCTTGTCAAAGCAGCTTGAGCAGCAGCATGGATTGAGGCAGATTTTGGGGATGCCAGAGCTCACATCCCATCCCAAGCAGCCCGGGCACCCATGGGCGATGCTGGCTCTGGCAGGCATAGCATCCTGCAGAGGCGCTGAGCAGGACACGCAGCTGAACATCACCGCAACAGTTTGTGTCTCATCGGCACTTGAAAGTAGGGTTGATGCTCACAGGAGCAGGGGAAGGGAACTGGTGATTCCCTCTATCCCTGGCTGGTGGGGACATCCGGAGCCAAAGAGGGGTTCACCATCACACGGAGACCCCCTTCACCCTTGGGCAGGCAGGTCTGAGCTTTTCTTGGCTCTAGCCTTTGGGCCGTGCAAGGGAAGACCTTGCACGACCGTCTCATCATGGGGAGGACCTGTGGCTCATCTAGAAGATGGGTGTACCACAGGGCTGCCACAGTTCCAGCTGGTCCCGCAAAGCCTGCATCAGCCTCTTGGAGACAGAACTAACTGGGAACCAGTGCAGTGCCCGTAGATGCAGCAGGCAAAGTGCTGGAGTAAGCAAAGCACCTCTGGATCCCTGGATGGGAACTGTTCACAGCAAAATTGTTCCTAGAGAAGGAATTAGTTTGGTTTGGCTGAGTTGAGAGCTTGGCCAGCCCCAGAGAGCAGGATCACCCTCTGAAGCCTGGCGTCTTCCCCAGACTCTCCTTTAGCTTCCAGGTTTCGTGCCCCTCCAAGGCAGACTGTTGCCATACCCAAATGTCCTCACGTTCTTCCTAACGTTCTTCCTCACGTTCTTCCATCTTTCTCTTCCCGGCTGCAATGTAAGCCCATTACGGATTTTTAACATCTGAGTGGTTCATAAATCAAAGCCACAGGGAGTTTCCCCAGCTCCCCAGCACTGCAAGCTGGTGCACAAGGTGAACATCTTTCCACAGGGTGCTTTGGAGAGCTGGAGCTCTCTTCCCATAGGAGATCTCATGGGGTAAACCTAGAGCAGAGCATGGGCTCCAAACGGTTTGCACCGTGGTAGTTTTGTCATAGTTACCGCAGGTCCATGCTTGAAGGATGCGTGAGGTTGGTTTTTATCCGACAGCGTCTGCTTCCACTTCTTGGGTCATCTCTTTTTCTCCTCCCTTTCCCATAAATCTCCAGAAGAAACCCAAAACAAGCACCGTAGAGCCTTGCCACTGAGTCCTAGGCTTGTAGTCCATCAACATATGTTTACATATTTATTTTAGGACGTGATTAATGTTACTACAGTTTTTAAAGGAATGTTTTTGTTCAGCCAACGCGCTTTGCCAGCACAAAACGTTCTGTGTTTGGAGCAAAGCAGAGCGAATTGGACGCTGCTTTAAAACACGAAGAAGGAGGGGTTAGGGGAATGCTATTTTCTGCTCTCTCGCAAAGAGTTGTGCAGAGCATTTAGCAAAGATAAAGAGAAACGGGAAAGGCTGCCAAGCTGCAGAGAGAAGAGGAACAAGGTAGATTTGGCCGTGGGGGCCAGAGAGTGACTGTTCTTCCTCCAGCATGTTCTGGGTTCTGAATTACGGTTTCTGTGGTGGGTTGTGGAGTCCCGCTTATCTTATCTTTGCATTTGTGTTAAATAAAGTGGTAACAGCAGAAGGGTTTGCATTGCACTAGCACCGAGCAGAGAACTTGTGAGTCTCACGCGAGGTGGTCTGCAAACGGGGGAGAAGACGACAGGTTCCTCATCATCGTGGGGGTGCCAGGAGGGTGGATAAACATGTATCTCGCTCCAGGGGGCTCTCCCTGCACATGGGTGTTCAGAAAAATGACATGATTGACTTGTCTGCCTTCTCGGAGGCTGCAGCAAGGTACAGCTCTGCCTGGCACCATCTCCCAGGGCAGCACCGCTCTGAGCAGAGCCATCCCTCCATGGGGAGCAGGAAGGTTTGCAGGCTCCTTATGGCACCGGTACGCCCTTTCCTTGGCATTTTTCACCTTCTGCAGCAATCTCTAGTTGCTGAACTGTTCTTGGTCCTTTCCACATGCTTCCCAAGTCGCTGGCCCTCTCTGCGGGTTGTGGTCTGCTGCATTTTTCATCAACGAGAAAAGTGCCTGAAGAAGGGAACGGTGCAATTGTGGCAGCTTTGCTGACACCAGAGCAGTCACGGAGCAGTCACAGCCATTGCCAGGGTCTCACTGCCACCTCTTTCTGCTCCTCAGTGTCACCAGCGCTGTCTGCGTTGTCCCCATGAGTGGCACAGAGTGGGGCAGTTTGGGGGTTAGAGTAAACTGGACGTGGGAGCTATCCATGAGCCAGCAATGTGTCCTGGTGGCCAAGAAGGCCAGTGGTCTCTCGGGTGCATTAAGAAGAGCGTGGCCAGCAGGTGGAGGGAGGTCATCCTCCCCCTCTGCTCTGCCCTGGGGAGCACTGGGGCCAGTGCTGGGCTCCCCGGTTCCAGAAGGACAGGGAACTGCTGGAGAGGGGACAGCAAAGGGCTACCGAGATGCTGAGGGGACTGGAACACCTCTCTGATGAAGAAAGGCTGAGGGATTTGGGTCTCTTCAGTCTGGAAAAAAGACGGCTGAGGGGGGATCTTATCAACGCTTATAAATACTGAAAGGGGGGGTGTCAGGAGGATGGGGCCAGGCTCTTCTCAGTGGTGCCCGGGGACAGGACAAGAGGGAACGGGCACAAACTGGGACATGGGAAGTTCCATCTCAACATGAGGAGGAACTTCTTTCCTTTGGGGGTGGCAGAGCCCTGGCCCAGGCTGCCCAGAGAGGTGGTGGAGTCTCCGTCCCTGGAGACATTCAAACCCCTCCTGGACGCGTTCCTGTGCCACCTGCTCTGGGTGACCCTGCTCTGGTGGGGGTTGGACGGGATGATCTCCAGAGGTCCCTGCCAACCCTGGCCAGTCTGGGATTCTGTGACCCCGTGTTTGCTCTCACCAAAGTCGGAGATGATTTTCAGGTCGGAGCCTCCCCTTCGGTCCCTGCATGGGCAGGATTTTCCCAGTGGTGCAGAAAGACCACAGAGTTGGTCTTGGAGAACCTCTGGTGCTGCACATCTCCAGTGCACCATCCTGCTGTGGCTCTGCTCCCGGAGATGCTGGGTTGGAGGGATGCAGCAGAGCAGCTCTGGAGCAGAAGACCTTGCTAAAGACTCTCACTTGGCCAAAGTCATGCTGTGGCCTTCCCTCGCAACAGCACCGCTCGCTCCCCTCCTTAAAAACATCACTAAAATGGCAAGAGGAGGGAGATGCTGTGCCCCACTCCTCGCTGCCGGTCCCCAGCGTCCCCTGACACCCCGCTCCTCCCTCTCTTGCAGCTGACGTACCTGCCTCCGCCGTGGGGTGAATGTCGCTCGTCAGATATGGGCTTAGACTTCTTTCCCGTTTACAGTATCACGGCTTGCAGGATTGACTGCGAGACCCGGTATATTGTGGAAAACTGCAACTGCAAAATGGTTCACATGCCAGGTGAGTGTGCCGGGGTGGGAGGGGGAGGGACCCCCCTCCCTCCACCCAGCCTGGGTCGTTAGGGGTTAATGAGCTGGAAAGGGACCAGGGATTAAAGTAGCTGGGAATACCTTTCCCTAAGGAAAGAAGGATGCTAATAACCTTTGCAAAAGGCCCTGAAATAGGGGCAGGACGTGGCAGAGGGACATGGGTCTGATTTCCCCTTATTTAGCCCCACTTCACAGCCCTGGGTGGTATTTCCAGCGGCCCCCTCCTTGGTTTGCAAGAAAAGGCCCCCGCAGCAGGCAGAGGTCCGGGGGGATGCTGCCCATCCCCAGCCTGGGTTCACTTTGATAAAGGGAGGTCCTTGTGGTCCCCGCGGAGAGCCCATCAGTCCGCAGCTCCCTCGCAGCAGCGGTGGCTGATGCCCACTGATGGATGTGTCCTGTCCCTGCAGGGGATGCGCCCTTCTGTACCCCGGAGCAGTATAAGGAATGCGCAGAGCCTGCGCTCGGTGAGTACCGGGAGATATCCCTGGGTACCATGGGTGTCCCGGGCTGGAGGGACTTCCAGCAGCCTGTGTCTTCCTGGCTGGCAGGACTGGGGTGATCTAGAGCAGCCGCAACCTGGCAATGGGTTTTGATGAGACCCAACTTGTTGGGAAGGGCTGGCTGCACCCTGGGATAAAGTTTCTTCTGGTTCTACATGGGACATAGGGCTTCATCAGTGCAGAAACCCTCGGGACAATGGGTACCCCAGGATATGTATGAGGGGAGCACCTCCGGGTCTGGGTCTGGGTTTGGGAGGGAGGGACCCATTCCAGGTCTGGATTTAGGAGACTCAATCACCACATGTTCCCCGAGCAGATGCTGGTAACGGAGTGTAGCCTCCAGCAAAAGGCCTCTCTACAAGATGGTGGGGATGGCCATGCAATGAAGTGGGAGAGAAATGGCCAAGACTGGGTTTCCTGGAGCATTTCTGAGATGTGACTCCTTGGCCCCTCTCTGGGTGGCTTGACCTCAGCTCCCACATGTGCTCTGTGTCCCTGCTTCCGTGAGATCTAACTCCATGACCTTCTCCAGGTTTGCTTGCTGAAAAGGACAGCAATTACTGCATCTGCAGGACACCGTGTAACCTGACCAGGTACAACAAAGAGCTCTCCATGGTCAAGATCCCCAGCAAGACTTCAGCCAAGTACCTGGAGAAGAAGTTCAACAAGTCAGAAAAATATATCTCGTGAGTGTTGCCGGAAAGAGATCTTCTTTGCTTTATGGGGGGAAAGTGTCGGTAAAACCCTGTTGGGAGTTTAAACCAGCCCATGCTAAGACCAGACCTTGCCAATGCCTCTATCACTGAACAGAGGTATGTCCTCCAGGGAGGGTTGGGGTGAAACCCTTGAAGAGATGAGGTGTAGGTTGCTTTCATCTCTCTAGACGTGTTTCAGGACAACCGTATAGTCCCTCCCTGGCCTTTGTCTCCATGAGCATACCCCACACCCACCAAAAAAAAGAAGTGCAAAACCTCCTCTTATTTTGTCAGGGAAGCCCGGTCTTGCTGGCCCTGTCTGAGATGTGGCTACTGTCTACCTGCGTCTGGGCTGGGGACCTCAGGCAGCCACTGTTTTGGTCCTCTCCCAGTGCTGGGCACATTATTGCCTTGTGGAGGCAGCGAGAGTTATTCCGTATTGCGCATCCTTTGGACTCTTGCTGTTATGATCAAAGTGAGATCCAGAGCTCAGATCCTGAGAGATCTTGGGAAAACATTTTCCAGCTTCTGCTAAGGCTGCCGGAGTCCTGTCGGTGCCCTATGGTCTTGGTCTCCAAGGGGTCCAAGTGTCTGTGGGTTGCTGAGGACCCCAGAAGGAGAACAGTCAGGACAGGGAGGGGACTAAAGCCCCAGAGTCCCATTTTTTTCCTTCTCCCAAAGCACACAAGCCCATTAGTGGCTGATGGGCTGATGCTGTTGTCCTCTTTCTACAGAGAGAATATTCTTGTGCTGGACATATTTTTTGAAGCACTCAACTATGAGACAATTGAACAGAAGAAAGCCTATGAAGTGGCAGCCTTACTTGGTAAGGAGGGATCGGGGGTGCATTTTGGAGCCCATGTGTGTTTATGGGACAGACAGATGCCACGAGTGGGTGCACGGGTTGTGTGCATTGCCATGAAATCCCAGCAAGATCCAGCCACCTTTCCATTTTCCTTCCAACAGCAAGCTGGGGAATGTCCCAGGGATCACAGCTAGTCCATGTGTCACCTGTGAAAGGTTAGTGTGAGTGGTCCATCTCAGCTTGCTACCAGAGCCCTATTATTTGGAAATCCCAGGGCTGAGCAGGTGATGGATGGTCTCTGTGGTGCCCCCCAACACTGGAACGGTAGTGTGTGGAGGACAGCTCTTAAAACCATCTACCCATCACCTCATAAATCCTCCTTTCCAGCCTGGCCAGGCAGGACCCTGAGCTCTTTGCCTTTGGGTGGTGCCCTGCAGCTTGATGGAGAAGGTGGAGGAGTTGTTGGGTTGCTCAGCCTCAAACTGGGTCAAGCTTTGTGGGTGCTACCTACAGATTTGGGTGCTTGGGACCCATTGGGTCTTTGGGGTGTCGGTGTTTGGTCAGGAGAAGCAAGCATGCTCTGTGCCCCCTCAGCCACCCCCAATCCCCAAATCCCTTCTGGGATGCAAGGAATGATCAGCACCTTTGGTTAAAAGCTGGAGCTGAGCCATCCCATGGGGCCGGAAGCTGCGAGCCTGCCCCAGGACGGGGGACACTGCAGGGAGCAGGGCACCCCAAGTCCCTTGGGGTGTCCCCACGTCACCCCGCAGTGGTAGCTCTGCAAAATGTACATGCCACGACCCCATCTGCACCTGCTGTGGGTTCCCCAGTGCTTTGGGCAGAGTCTCATCACCCCCCAGTCCTCAGCCTCTTTTGAACCAGCACTTTGTCCCAAAGCACCTTTTTTCCTCTCTTTCTTCTGTCTCTGTCTCATGGACACCCACAGCAAAGGTCCTGGTAGCTCCTCCACCCATGGGCGCCTTCACTCTGGGGAGCAACACGGTTGAACCATGGGTGTTCTGCAGCAAAACCCATGAGATTTGTCTTCCCTGAAGCACGTGGTTTGGCGTAGCAGAGCATCTCACGTCAGGAGTTATCTTCCCAGCAGATCCCTGGAAGTCTCCTCTCCACACGATGCCTCCTCCAAGCCCTTCCCCAGCCCTGGGGGACTGTAGGACTTGAGCAGAGACAGCTTTGAGATGCTCCCCTCAAAAAAGCAGGCCATCTTCCCTCTCCCTTTCCTCTCTTCGGCAGCTTTGGGGGTTTTTGTTGGCTCCAGGGGATGTTACCTAATTCTTCTCCAGCATCCTTCTTCTTTCCCCGCCCAGTTTGGGAATTGGGCTTTGGGATTCCTGGGACGCAGCCTGCTGTCTGAGTCTGACAGATGGCTTCCTCGGATGCCAGCCTGCGGTATCGCATCCTCATTAGGCTTCCAGCTGATGGCCTCGTTAGCAGGAGAAATGCTTTGGTGGCCGGCAGTGTCCTTCCTGGGATGCTTTGCACGCCATTAGAGCTGTTGGTGTTTCAGGGGTGATGCATTTCCCCACTCTTCGGGGACAGCAGCACCCAGGGAGCCGCACCGTGGTTGCACAGGTGCCTCTAGGAGCATTTACCCCAGGGGTAAAAGCCACCTGTGTGTTGTTCTCTCTCCTAGGTGACATTGGAGGCCAGATGGGGCTATTTATCGGTGCTAGCATCCTCACTATCCTAGAGCTCTTCGATTATATATACGAGGTAAGACGCTCGTCCTTCGCCTTGTTCCTCTGGCAGGGTGTGGGTTTGCCAGCCGTGATGCCAGGCTCGGGTGGTCGTGGACCAGGACCCTCCATGCCCAATGTGCCCACGTGTATTATTAATGTTAATTAATGATACTATATGATTAATACTCGACAGCAGTGCTATGTAGTCGGTCACAGCTATGTAGCATGGTGCGGAGGTCCCTGCGTCGGCAGGAGGGGGTTGGCACGCAGCCATGGCATGGCGTAGCCAGGTTCACTTGGCACCCTGCCTCGGCTAACGACGTTTTCTTCTCGCACGGGCTAATTAAGCACCACCTTCATGTGGCTGTGCTGCTTCCCACCCTGGATCTCGCACTGCCCGAGGTGCGGTAGCTCTGGGGTGCTGGCTGGGGACCTGCTGCTGCACCCTCCTGTCCCCGTCCCTAGCTGGGCTTCTCCCAGCAGCATGCCCTTATCATCATCTCATAAAAACTCCTTCAATTAACGCCTGAGCCCCAGTCCAGCCGTCAGGCGGGAAAAGCAGCGAGGCCAGACCTTGTACCACTACTGGGGAGGTGGAAAAACCGCAGTCCCTGTTATCTGCTGTCTGCAGCTCTGCCAGCAGCCCTGGAGCAAGGAGCTTTCTAGGAAGCACCGAGACGAGCTTGAGCACGGTCCCATGGCTCCGCGGTGGCTGAGTGCAAGCCCTCTTTAATGGGAATTATTGCAATAAGCGGTTCGGAGAAGACATTGCTTTCTGGCAGCCCTCCCTCCTCCTGCCCTCCAGCAGCAGAGTTACGACCGTTGTATATTTTTAATCTCTTTTCGCCTGAGCAAGTTGCCCCGGTGAGCGCTGGTGCCTCGGCCCAGCAGCACAGCGCAGCAGCTCACAGGGGATTTTGGCTTTTCTGTGCCGCGGTGCCAGCACAGCCCTCGGTGGTCCCATGCTGTCACAGCATCCCGGCGGGCATCGTCCCTCCAGCATCCTCCGCCGCCACCCCTGCGAGCACAGAGGCAGATTCCAGCTGCTGGCACCCTCCTGCCATTTGGGCTTTTTCCACCCCATTTTTCATCTCAAATGGGCCAAAATAACCCTCCCTGGAGCATCCTCCCCAACAACCGTCAGTTTTCCTTCCTAGTCTTCATGGCCACATTGCAGAAGGCTTCGTGTTGAGGGTCAGCCTCATGATTTTGGGTTGTAAAAGGGGAAATGGAGGCAGGGAGAGGGGCTGCAGCCACCAAGGAGCCACCTCTTCGCACCAAGATGACCCCAGGGACCTCAACACGCAAGAGTGTGTCCTGTTTTATAGCAGGAAAGAGTAAGTTTATGGCTTGGGCTAGTTTGGAGGAGGATGCAAACACGTATAGAGACGGGCAGTTCCCAACAAATTTGGCACATCCCAACCCGAGGTCCTTTGCCCTTGTCCCTGGGAAGGTGCCTCCTGCTAATTCAGCTCATCTGCTTTATCTGCAGGTTTTAATGCAATGGCTTTGGGCCCCCTGCACCCAAATATGCAATATTTTATACCTGCGTAGCCCGGTGCGCCCATAGACCTGTCTCAGCCCCGTACCGTGATGGGACTGGGGATTTTTAATCCCATGGGATATTGCAGTCGGGAGTCATTCGTGGCTGTTGGCATTAACGCGTGCCAAACCAGGTGCACAGGGGCGTCAGGCAACCACAGTCTGCTCCGAGCTCGCCCGGGCTTGAAAACCCTCTTAACGTTATTAAAGTTGGGATGCCAGCTTTACATTTTAAGACAGTCACTCCCCATCCCAGTCCCTTCTGGGCAGCTGTTAGCACTTGGTGGCATTATTCTGCAATAAAATATATTGAAAATTACAAGCATAAAGCTCATAATGGCTTCGGAATGCAAACAAACCCTGCGCCTCAGTTTATATCTGAGGCTGAATGCACACAATATTTCATTAAAATTGCCTATTCCCAGCTTTCTTGGGGTTCTTTCATAAGAAGGTAATAAGAAACCTCGCAATGTTTGGATTTTTCTTCTCTGTTTAACTCCTTTATTTGACATCTGCTTATAAAACTTGGCAGATTGTTTCCTCTTGCTGGTTTGTGGGTTTTTTTTTCCTTTTTTTTCTTCTTTTTGGGCAAGCATGGCTTAAGAGAGCATCCTGTCTCCTTGGAGAGGATGCCTGGGGATGCACCAGCCGGTTCACCCAGCTATGCTCTGTGCAGGGGTCATCTTCATGGTCACACGTGATAAATATTTAACCCACACTGCACAGGGAAAAAAGGAACTAAAATGTCTTAAACGCTGCCTAATCTACATGGTTGGTCTAATCTACACAGGGTTTCATCGAGGTGGGGTTCAGAGCTCCTAAAATTCATTGTGTTTTCAACCAAAGCATTGATAAACCGTTTGAGATTGCCAACAAATGGCTACAGCTATTCTTTCCCAGTGGCTTAGTGAAAATCTGATGAAATATTGACCATAGAGATGTTTTTTTTGCATCGTTGGCTCAGCACAATCCTCCTTTCGATCCTGTCCCAGAGCAGAGTTGGGCTCCTAGGCTTCTCGGGGTCCCGAATCCCCACCGTGCGTCTCCGCATGCCAGCCAGCATCCACCTCGCTTCCTTAGGAACTGACCCAATTCTTCATGTTTTTAGCTTTCTTCTTTTTTTTTTTCTTC
>VYZM01017382.1:259435-288015 GCA_013398915.1 Dromas ardeola | reverse complement strand
CGGTGGCTCTCGGTGGAACGTGGCCCCCCCCCGGCTGCTGTGTCGTGCTCCTCCATCTGCAGTGCCTGGATAGTCTGTCTGCGGCGGGTGGGCACGAGGCGGTGGGTTTCTTCATTTTTTTTATTTTATTTTATTTTGAAAAAGTTTTTTAATTTTTTTAATATTTTTTTTCCCCCGTTAATGGATTCTGTGCTTTCTCCTCGTTCTCATGACTGATATTAAAGCTGGTCTTGTGGAAATGGCCGGGCCGTGTCATTTCTGCCTTGCCCCCGGCGCAGCCTCGGCGGGGGGCGAGGGGCAGGCGCCAGGACGAGCTCATCGCGGGGGCTGCCCGCGGCCGTTCCTCACCCCTCGCCTCCCCCTGCCCCTTCCACCACATCCTCACACATCTCCTTATGGGGTGGGCACCAAGCCCTGGCCGTGCTCAGCTACGTCCCCATCTTCTCCGTGATGGTGGGGCCAGCTCTGATGCTGTGCACTGTGGTCATCTCTTGGAGTCTCATTTATTGGCGACCAGGATTTTAAATAGAATTGGGTCAAAATGATGCTGCTTTACCCCAGTAAAGAAGAATACAAGTTTCCTGGAGCTCCAAACCCTGCTGGTTTTGAAGCCTGGAGGGGTGGGAGCAGGATGCGTTGTGTGTGTTTGCACCTCTGCTAGCTCATGGCAGGGTACTGCTGAATGGCCGGTGGCCATCACCAACGTGGTGGCTGCAGCAGGGAGAATCGCAGCTGGACCGTGAAAAACTGTTTTGGGAGAGCTGATGGAGTCCCAAACCCTGGGAGGGCGTTAAACCAGCCGCAGGGATTGGAGGTCAGCCCAGATTTACCCACAGGGGATGCTGGAGATGGGATGTGTGTTGTGGTCTGCAGCCGGCTGAGGGACTGAGGACATCCCTTTGCCCTGGAGAAGGTTCAGATCTGTCCTCCACTGTCTCGAGTGCCCATGTTCATGCAGAAAATGACTTTCCTTTGGGACAAATCCTGCTGCCCAGAACATGGTGCAAAGGGCTTCCAGTCTGTCACTTGTTCTGGAGTAAACATGGGCAATGTCAAGCTAGCAACAGGCCAAGGGTGCTCAGAGTGGGTCTGTCCTGGGCCACCTAAGTCAACGAGAGCTTCCTTGTGCTCGGACAGATGTCCCAGATGGGCAGCTGCACGGACAACCTCAGTGCAGTGCAGTGACTCAGGAAAGGTGGGTCCCGTCTCTTCAGAGTCCAAATCATGTTGTCCCCCCCCATCACATGCCACCAAACCTGAGTCCACTGCTGTCCCTGCCGTGCCAACGGCAGGACCTTGGAGCAATGCTCCCATGTCTGCCACCGTGAATGCCTACAGTAACCTCTGGGAAGCAGCACGTTGGCAGGGCAGCCGCCGCAATGGGCGCTTTCCATGCCGCAAGCTCCGTGCCTGGGAGCTGCCACGTGTCCTTCCCTGCTTGGAGCTGTTTTGGCTCCTCTCCCTGCTTTCGGCGTGGCTTTGGCTGATGGCATGGGAAGGAGAACCTTGCTGAGGCAAGACCAAGGGACAGGATTGCAGCCCAGTGCTCCGCCGTGCTCACTGTCCACCAAGGGCAGGCCGAAGCCCTACACTTCCCTTCTCCTGCACTTGCTCATCAAGCCCAAGAAGCTGCTTTGAGCGTGACCCAGATGGTCAGACATAGCACAAGCCATCCAAAGCTGCCCAGGCGCCAAAGGCTGGAGTCCATCCCATGCTCAGGCTCCCAAGCAGTGCTCGTGGCTTCCCCAGGCCCACAGGACATGGTTCTTGGCTTTTCTTCCTGCAGCGGGGTTCTTCTCTGGCTGCTGCAAAGCTGTTCCCTGCTCAGCAGGGTCCTCCTTCAGTTAAACATGAGCTGTGGCACCAAGGAGCCACTTTTAACACATCCCGCAGGCTATTTAGCTGCAGCCTCCTCCTCCTTCCTTTGCTCTCCAGCAGCAGGTAGTCCACTTCCCCTCAACGTTTTTCCCCCTTAGACAAAAATAAAACCAGTAAGGCTCCCAACAAAATACCTGGTTTGTGGGACTGAACACACCCAAAAAACCTTCACCAAGCAAGGGGGCAGGCAGAGTCCTTTCAGACATGGAGGAGCAGCAGCCGGGTTTCAATCCAATCCTCTCCAGGATGGCAGAGAAGTGCTTAGAGGATGTGTGCTCAGATGTGTGCCCCCTGAATGCTTCAGGGTGACAGTGACTCCAAGAGTCATATCCACGCATATAAATTTCTCCACTTGGCAATTTATTAAATCTCCATTATGAGATTTTGGTAGAGTCATTGGAAGGCTTTGCTGAAGCTTGGTGGGGTGGGACACCTCAGGGACGCCCGGAGGTGCTGTGACGAGTTTTGCTAATACCACCTGTAGAGGAAAGCCACTTGAACGGGGAGGCTGGCACGGGGATGGCACCTCTGATTGCTCCTGAAGAGCACACTCTCCACCCTCTCCATGCTGAAGAGCTCATTCTGTGTTATCAGTCTTCATTATCTCCTGAGACCTGGACGCTGGCCACGCGTTCATTATCCACGGGATGCCCAGCAGCCATCAGCTGGTAACAAGTGCTCATTGACAGCCTGGCTGCGGAGCTGCGCAGCTGCCAGGCTCTCACTCCCGTTGCCAAACCCCTGCACTAGCCTGGTCCTTGTGGTCCCTGCTGGACCAGTGGAGGGAATTTGTGTCAGGCCTGGCTCAAGGTGACTCATTGCAACATCTCCAGGCTCTTAGCCATGCCCATGACGGCTGGTTGAACCACCAGGCTCCTCATGCAAACTGGTCTTTCTATCCCTTATGCTCATGAATGGCTGGGAAGGGAGTTGGCCCTATATCCACGGTGGACTCTGTGCTGTGTATCTTTATGCTTGAAGAAGCACAAGTGTCTACACCTTGGTGTGGGTTAGAGTCCACTTTACAGGATCCAGCCCCCCAACTGCAAAAGCAACTCACCAAGAGAGTGTGGATCTCAAGAGGGGATGGGGGCTGAGCGGTGAGACACTGCTGACAATGCCAGTCCCGGGCAGATAAGCTGGTACCATTTGACATCTAAACCTGGATGAGATACCACTAGACTGGGCAAATTTAGAAATCTTGGGTCCTGGGCTACTTTACTAAATTCCTGGGGCAGCCCTTTACTAAAAAAGGTGCTTGAACACTGAGGATGTATCTCAACCCAAAAAAACCCGTAGGCACCTTGGGGATCACCACCAAACTGCATTACACCAATATGGCCAGGACAGCAGCAGCGTAGTGGGTAGCTTGAAGGACAGACGCTGCCCCACGCTGAAAACAAGCTGACCCAGAAACCCACTTGTAAGGCTTCTGGCTGCCTTGTGTCGTTTTGCCCTGTGAATTCAACATGCCTCAGCCCCTGTGATGGAGAGCCATCCCACAGCCAGTGCAGGGGTGTTACCGTGCTTTTAGGAGATGGCTGTAACTGCAAACACAATGCTCTGGCTCAGTGCTGGCCTGAGTGCCCTGGAGCACTGGCTGTTTAAGCAGGAGAGCAGCAGAAGGTGGAAAAAGGTCAACTTGTAGCCATGACATCTTCCATTCCTCCATATAAGGTGGGTCACACTGTGACACTTGCAGTGGGTTTGGCACCTTCAACACTGGTGGATTTATGCTTGCCTAGAAGGTCTCCCGCATTCCCACCTCCTACCACGGGATGTGCCCCTGAAGTTTCTCCAGCAGCAATGATGATGATGGGCCACGAAGATGCTGGGAGGGCTGGAGCCCCTCTGCTGTGAGGACAGGCTGAGAGAGCTGGGGGGGTTCAGCCTGGAGAAGAGAAGGCTCCGGGGAGACCTTGGAGCCCCTTCCAGACCCTCAAGGGGCTCCAGGAAAGCTGGGGAGGGACTCTGGGTCAGGGAGGGGAGCCATGGGACGAAGGGGAATGGTTTGACACTGGAAGAGGGGAGATTTAGGTTGCATACCAGGAAGAAATCCTTTGCTGTGAGGGTGGTGAGCCCCTGGCCCAGGTTGCCCAGAGAAGCTGTGGCTGCCCCATCCCTGGAGGGGTTCAAGGCCAGGTTGGACGGGGCTTGGAGCAACCTGGGCTGGTGGGAGGTGTCCCTGCCCAGGGCAGGGGGTGGCACTGGGTGGTCCTTAAGGTCCCTTCCAACCCAAACCATTCTGTGATTCTATGCTGCCCAGTACTCTGCAAACCCACAGCTTGAAGGCTCCTGATGTGACTGTTGAGCCCAGAGAGGTAGCGCTGTTTGGAGCCTCCTTGGCTCTCAGATGGGCTCTCAGCCCAAATGCCGATTCAAGACCCCTCTTCCCTTTGTCTGCCCTCTCCTTCCTGAAGAGCCTGTGTTTGGGGAGCAGAGGGGATGGATGGTGGAGGAAGGAGGGACTGGAGGAGTCAAAACGCAGCATCTCTTGCCAGCGGTCAGAACAATGTGTCCCAAATTCAAGAGCCTCACGCTGTGCTAAGGCAGGGCATATCCCTGGGGACCACAACCATCCCACGGCCACCCTCCCTCCCACGCAACGCGGAGCCGCGTTCAGGCAACAGCTCTTGGGAGGGATGTTGGTGCATCGCAAAGTGTTCAACCGAGAGCTGCCCGGGCGGACGCAAGACGCAAGGCTTGGCAAGCTGCCCGCCAGCCAGACGAAAGTTCAAGTCATTTAGTTTAACAAAGGGAAGGTGAAAAGGTGGCTCCATCAGTCTATAAATTCCTCAGTGGAGAGATTTCTAATAAAGGGTTCTTTAATCTGGCAGACAAAGCCAGAATGGGGAGGGCAGAGGGGTCATGACAGGGGGAAGTTAAATGCATTCAAATGAGAGAGCCTGAATGGGACCATGGATGGTCCCACAGCCCCTGAAGTCTTTAAATCAAGACAGAACATTCTTTTTCCAATAGATGTGCTCCTAGAGCAGGTCCTCATCCCTGCAGCGCTGTCTGGGCTGCCTTATGGAGAAGACCTTGCAGAGGGTAGTAAAGGTTTTAGGAGTGAAGACCCCAAAACTCTGCATTTGAGCCTTTTGGTGTCTGAGTTCACACAAACCCTCAGCAAGCTGGACTTGCACCTAATTCTCCCCCGTTAGACATTCACAAGCTTTGCTTTTCCCAAGGAATTCACAGCAAGGGCTTGGGCAGGTCTTTGCACCAGCGTCACTCCTCCACTCCCAGCTATTTTTCTGTTTGCTGTCTTTGACTTTCAGCCTCAGAGGCGTGGTTTAAAAAAAAAAAGCCCATATTTCAATAGCTTATCAGACTGAAAGCGGTGTGATCTCCAGGACTGGCAAGGAACAAATAATTACCACTGGGTACAAAGTGTTTTTCTGTCAAGGATCTAGCGTGTCAACTGATTAGAGGCAACGCACGTTGTGTTGACTCCGGCTGTCTTATCTATCAGCTGCAAAGCCAAATTCATACTGGAAGAAAGGGAACATTATATCACATCCTGGGGGTGGCCGAGGACATGCCTGCCCGCTCTCTGCACTAATATAAGCACTAATAAACACTGTTGTGTTCAGTGGCATCTCAATGGCAGCAGGCAGGAGGGCGTCACAGGGCGATGCTGGGCTGAGCCTGAAGGCTGGTGCTGCTGCAAGAGCCTATGTGGAGTGGGATGAGCAATGCCCATCAACGCACAGCTCTAATCCTGGCTGTAAATAACAAGGTTTGAAGCTGCCATGAAGCCTCCAGAAGGAGAACCGCCTTCAGATGGTGACACAGGACCCACAGGGCTTGGGTATGGCCCTTGAAATGTAAACTCCTGAGCTGGCCAAAGGAAAAATTACCTTGATGACCTGCCTTAAAACCTCAGCCTGAGCACTGGTGTCATGCTGGAAGTACCCTGTGTCCTTGCTTTGCTCTCCCCATCCTCCTTCTATCTGTCCAGATCAGTTTTTCCCATTTTTTATCTGTTTTTGTCCTGCTCAAATGCCCAGTCCGCCATGCACCCATGGGTGCTGGGAAGTGAAGGAACTTGTTCATTCCTCTGAGTTCTCCTTAGCAGGCAGCAGATCTTCATGTCCTGCTGCTTCCCTGCTTGTGCCCCTGGGTGACAAATCTTCTTCTCCCAGTGCCACCACACACGTAGAAGCTGCAGAGCCCAGGTCTGGGAGAAAAGTCCCATCCTCGGGCTTAAAAAGCTCTTTGCAATCCTTCACTGCTCTCATCCAGCGTCTTACGGCCGTCCATAGTCACAAAACCCCCTTGCACAGAAACCTCGTGGTGCTTCTCCCTTCAAGATGTCAAAAAATAAGGGGGGGCTCAAATTCTTCAAGCTGTGAAACGTGTTTTGTTTCACAGTTGCTGGGGAAAAAGAAAAAAAAAAAACAACAAAACCACTTCAGTCTCCTGATGCTCTCAGTCTCCGGATGTTCTCACCCACCTCCTGATGCTCTCACCCTCCTTCTGATGCTCTCACTCTCACCCTGATGCTCTTTCCCACCTCCTGATCCTCTCACCTGCCTCCTGATGCTCTTCCCCACCTCCTCATGGTCTCACATCTCCTCTCCTGGCATCCCAGTGACCTTTGAGCTCGGAATCAAGTGAGGTGGGAGAAACTTCATGAGAAGGTGCACCATCCCATGAGGGCTTAGACACTTCGGTGTTGTGGTCACCAGACCTTCTGGTCTTCAACACCTTCTGGAAGATATTCACCAGCTGGGCGTTTTTCCATGCTCACCCCTGGTCTGTATCCCCAGAGCAATGCCCAGCAGCAGACCTCCCCCACATCACAAGATTGCCTTAAACAATCATGAGAATTTTCTCTAAAAAAAAAAAAAATAAATCAAAATTGGGTGTTGTTTTCCCTTCCTGTTCCTCCCCCCTCCCCAGCGAGAAAGGTGACATTCACTTCACAGCTTCGAACGCTCAGGAGGAAGCCTGGAAACGTGCAAAGAAAACTGCGATTCTCACGCAGAATCCTCTGCTTCCACCCACCCGCACGGCGAGGAGCTGCTGAGACTCAGGGTACGCTCCCAAGTTCCCACCATTTTAAAAGCCCATGGGCATGGACGTGCTGGAGGATTTTCCTCAACCCAATAACCAGCCTCCTGGCTCGCCTCTAGCCCTTGTCCTCACCCCCACCAAGGTCTGCGGGCAGATTCGGCAGGCGCAGATGTGCTGCGCCTGGATGGAGTCATGAAGAAGAAGCCAGGAATTTTAGCCGTGCTATATATATATATGTCTATATATTTATATATTTTTTTTTTTTAAGGATGCAATAGAAAATCATGACTTTGACCCCGTCTCCAGAGGAAACGCCTTATGAGAACTTGTTGTCAGCCCATTTGTCTGCTCATTCATCACCCCCGACAGCTTTCAAATCCAGGAGCCAGTTCCAAGAAAATTTGGCAGTGGGCCCTCAGAAGTAACTCAGCTCCTGCGCATTGCATGAGCACCGCCGGCTGAGTGGAAGAGGGGAACCCACGTTGGCGGCTCTGGACCCACCGGGGCTGATGGACCATGCACATGGCTCTGAGCTGCTCCCAGCATCAGCTGCCTTCTCCTGGCAGCATTGTGCTGGGAGGCGGGGGATGCACAGACATTGCTGGAAGCAAAGGGGGCATGAAGCCATGAGAAATCAGGTTGCTTTCATGCCGCTGCTCAAGGAGCAATTATTTTCCACCAAGCCATAGATTTTAGCAGCCAGAGCGAGCAGCTCTGTGAAACACCACACAGCTGGAGCTGGGAGCTTTGGAGCATTGCTACGCTGGCAGCTGATTACACCTTTTCTTTTGCTGATCGGCTTTACCTGGGTCAAAAGAGTAACAAGAAATAACGTGACAGTCAAGTGCATCCACTCAAGCCATCCCCTTTAACAAGTGCGTGGGCAGTGGCTTCATTCCTGGGTCCAGAGACCAAGTGGCAGCTCTGCCACTTCTTCAGCAGGGCAAGAAACCTTAAAACTTCCATGAAACCAACACGATGAGCCAGCCGAGGGTTTGAGGATGTCCCTGGAAAAGGGACCTGCAGCCCTGAGGGAGAAGGTGGGGTGGAAGGCGACTACACTGCCAGTGCAAAACTCCATGGCCTGTATGGGACTAATAGTCCCTTTTTCAGGGAAAAAAACAGTAGTGATTAAAAATCAAGAAAAGCAGAGAGGTTTTAGAAAAAAAAAAAAAAGAAAAGAAACATCAAAACATCAAAACCCAACCTGCTGAGCAAGCACAGGGAACAGCTCTGCTGAAGAGTGAAAGGATCTGCCAAGCAAAAAAAGGCAGCTCTAAGCACTTGATAAATTATTTGCTGCAAATTAGCCCCGTGCTGACTTAGAGCACATTTCAACGAAAGGAGAAAGGAACGTAAAAGACATGGCACGGCACATCCCTGCCACCCTGTTACTGTCTATTTATTGTTGTGGTGTATCTGTACAGTGCGAGACGCTCTGCATTCAGTCCGCTGAGGTGTCTGAAGAAGGCCACCAGAGGTGACGGCTCTACTGCAGCGGCTGGTTTTCCCCGGCTGGAAAAGAAGGTCGTCCAGGTCTGCGCTGCCGGCGTACGATCCTTCCGCACATTTCTATCTCAGGTGGCTGCATCTTTTTTGGCAATCGTACCCTTTCCCTGAAAAACAACTTCCCTGATTATTTATTAATATTTGCTACAGCATAGAAAGCCTCCGCTGGGAAAGTCCATGGGCACCAGCCTCCTGCTGCCTGGACCCAGTAAAACTTTTCCTGAGTAAGTTTTTGGTTTTAAGAGCATGGGGATTTAGAAACATTTTTTGGCTCCACTTCTTCCTGAGCTGATCCCATCAGCACGATTTTTATTGAAGCATCTCATCTGTCGGATGTTTCGTGGAAGAGCAGAGACTGCAGCCAGCTGAAGGCTGGGCAGTCACATGTCTCTGGAGAACACAAGGATATGGAAATTTAGACCATACCCAACCTCCATAGGGACCACCTCACGATGAAGCAAAGTGTTGGGTTTTGTTTGGTGTTTTTTTTTTTTTCTCATGCATTAAAAAAAGGAAAGGTTAAAAGGAAGATGGAATTTTGTGTGTTGTTAAAACTTAAGTAGCTTGCCTCTTCTCAGCCTGCTAGATGTTAACAAGCTGAGATGGCCCCACACAGAGCTACCAGTAGCCGCTAAAGAGCAAGCTGGTGTTTGGTGTCTCCTGCCTCTTTCCTGGGGACATCACCCTCTTTGCTCTTAGCCACTGGTGGATCCAGGTGCAGTGGCTCTGCACAGACAAAGCAGAAGGAGTCGGGATTGCTTTGTGTGAGGGCTCAGGTGGCCTCAAAGGCTTGGGTGTAGACTTTGCAAGATGCTCCATCAGCTCTTGCAAAAGACTCTCTGAAACCCACCCTGAAGGCATCTGAGGAACTTACATCATCTCACAAATCTCCCATCTCTGCCACGGGAGGAGATGCCGGTTGCTGTGGTTGATGGTCCCTAGATTTTTGTATGGGTTACATCTTCTGGACTAAGTCTGGCCCCACCAGCCAGGTACTTCATCATGAGATGGGGTTGGTTTGATCTTTGTTTGACCATTCTTCACGTGTGGCATGGTTTGGGCCACTGAAACAAATGACAGATGCTCTCCCCAACCTCTCTCTCCAAGGACCAGGACCTCAAACAAGGACAAGGTGGCTTTCAGCTCCAAAGGATCTTTTGGTGTCTCCTGGAGTACAGGTAAAGAGCAGGATTTTTGGTGCACAAATCAGACACTCAACACTAATAAATAACACACATCCAAGGCCACCAAAATGAGATACCACAGGCTGAAGTTGCTATGGGGTAAAGCACACAAAGGCTGAAATGTCCGAGAAGTCAGAGGAGATGAACACAAGACAGTGGCTAAAAAGAGAAAGCGTGAATGAACTTCAGCCCAAACATGTGGGAGGGATGGGGATGGCCACGCCAGAGGTCCAGGAGCTGAAGCTGCAGGAAGAGAGGCTGCGTTGCCAAGAGAAGCATTAAAAGCTCATGAGGCTCTATCGGCAAACTGGTGGAAGGTAGATGGACGCTCCGGGCCACGTGGTTGGAGTCATTGGACCAATAAATCACTTTAAATGCCTGGGAAGTCAAAGGCTCCTGTATTTACAAGATAGAAGTGGCTGGAAGTTGCTTGGTTCCAGCTGGAGCCCAGATACCAGAAAAATCCAGGGTGTGGGAGCCACCTCCTGGCCACGGGCTGAGGGCAAATCCCTTCAGGGGAAAAGACCATTGCAACTCTAGGTTCAGTCTCTGCAATGGCTTTTGTTTGAAAATGGAACTGCTTTGGGGAAAAAGCGAATGAAAAGGAAAGAGGGGGCAGTTTGCTGTTCTTACCATCTGAAAGTGGGCATTTTACTGTGAAACCTGGAAACGGCAAAACCATTTTCCAGCCTGAAATTTTGGATATGAGGGGTTCAACTTTTAAAGGAGAATAAAGAAGTTTCCACATCCTGAATTAAAAAATAACAACAAAAACAACAACAACAACAACAAAAAATAAAAAACAAAAACAAAACAAAACAAAACATCACTTTTTAAAAAAATCTGATTTTGATGGGAGGTATTTTTTCTAACCAGCATCGCAGCCTTTTCAGTGAGTGGGCAAAGCCCAGTAGGTATAAAACTTTAAAAAATATATTCTGGCAGATTTCTTGCTTCCTGCAGGGAGAGATTTCTGCCAAAAGCCCAGTCCCAGTTATCTCTGCAGTGCGGACGAGCCCTGTCTACATCTCACAGATACTCATGGCTTGATTTTTGGAGCAGCACGTGCTTCGAGGTTGCACGTTTCCTACCAAGCCTGAGACAGTTTAGCTCCTGGTGGTGCCCAGAGCCAGGGAAAAGGGGGCTGTTCCCCAAAAGTGTTTCTCTGGCTTCTTCTGTACAGGGCTGAGCAGTGAAAAGATAATTTAGGGCTTTGGGGAAAGTTGTATGGTCATAACCCATCAGGTCAAGGCTTGGTACATGCCCATGGGCCCCAAGGGAGTAGATGTGAACATGGTCCCTGTGCAATCCTTTACTGGGTGCCCTGGCTGCAGAGTTATGAAATTAGGGACAATATAGAGATGAGAAACCCTCATTATTCCCACGTTGAGAGAAAGAATGCAGAGAAAGGTCCATAAATACAAACTAAGACAGAGATGACCCAAATGCCCCAGCTGGGTCAATCAGAGCTTGCACCCTGGGCAGACACCGGAGGATCCAGCCCAGAAGAGCCAAGTTTTGCTCCTCCAGCTGCTCATACAAGGGCTAGTTTCCACAAAGCAAACAAAACCCCTTCTTCTTGGTATGAAGTGGAGCCTGCAAGTAGCCTCAGTGCTTGCTGGGAGGAGTTTGTTAGCAAGAGATGCTCAGGGACTGGAATTGATGGAAGAAGCGCTCAGTGGGGATGAATTCAGAAGCAAAAATAGCTTTCTACTCAGTCGCATCCCGTGGCTGGCTTGGCCCGGGTTATAAATGTTTGACGAGTGCTGATGTTGGAGGCAGCACGGCAGCAGCGGGGTCCTGCACGCCCACGAGTCGGGCAGAGCTCAGCCCCCCCGTGCGGCAGGGCTGGGGCAGGGAGAAAAGGGGGTTTGAAGAGCACAGGCAGCGAGAAACAAGGCTTGAGCCAGCGGAGGGGATGGGCAAGAAATTTTGGAGCTGCAACAAGAGTTCCTGGGGAAACTAATTCTAAAAAAAATATGAATCTCACGCTATTGGTCTGACACCAAGCTTTAGAGCAAGGCAGGGGGGTGTGGGACAGGGAGGGTGACTCGCCTCATATCAGAGGACTTACTACTTTTTGCACAATTCCTGCATGAATGCAAACAAGAACTTAAAATCTCCCTCAGCTCAGATGCCCCAAATGGCTTCTCTTTGGGATGGAATTTTTTTAACGTTTTCCCTCCTCTTTTAAAAATCAGCCAGCTGAAGGAAAAAGAGTTCTGACATTGAAAATATCAGAATAAGTAATAATCTTTTGCTCGTGCTTTACCAAATACTTCCCTTTTCTTGGCCAATGCTGTCCATTCAGTTCATCCTGCATGCAGAAAGCTTCCTCCTCCCGCCTCTGCCTTTCAGACACATCTATATATTTCTTATGCAGACAAAGATGCCTCCAAACCATGCCTGGGGGATTCCTTTGAGATATCTGGAAGTGCCCGACCATCTATCCAGGTTGTCTCCAGCAGCTTCTGAGTATGTGGCCACCTCTGCCTCCCATCCAACATCTGTCCTTTCCCATTAGGATCAGGAGAAATATCTGCAGGTCTCCACATGCTCCATCCTCATATCTGAGCCCTACACGCCGTGATGCCGTGTCCTGTCTCTGCCTGTCTCTGTTCATGCTGGCAGCGGGGATGCTACTGCATCTCCCCACGGCTCTGGGAGGACTGGAAATAGCAGACAAAGAAATACTGAAAAAAACCCCAGAGATTAGGACAGAAAATGAGGTGGGGAATGGCGTGGCGTTGTGGCTGCCAGTGGCCAGCTTCCCCACTTGGCACCCGGACGAAATAAGCAAATATGCAGAAAATATTGGGGCATGGGGATGTTTCCCATTCCCATTTATAAGTGTGGAAGGAGCTGGTTCAATCCCGGTGCTGCAGCTCTCCTGTGAAAAACCTGGACACCCCTTCCCTGCATGAATTCCCCTCCAGCCCCTGGAAGAGCTGGATAAAAGCGCATCACCCTGCTGAGCTGTGCCCCCCATGCCGATGCTTTGGGAAGCTTATGGCCCATTTGCCACCATGAAGGCAGGGCAAAGATACCCAGCTGAGACAACATGCCCTGGATCCGTCACAGTCCTGAAGGTGCGGATCAGCGGGTTGAGCGCCGCTGTGGTGTATTAGCCCACGGGGCTGGCTTGCCTTGGCGTTGGGTTCAACTCCCTGGGCTACCAAGGGTGCGGGCTGGGCACTGCCTCCTGCCCAGCAGCCCCATGGGCATCCTCTAGCAAATTTGGGCATAAACAAGTAGAGAAAGAGATGAGACTGCTGGAGCTGAGCCACTTGCGACTCACAAGGAAGCATGAATAAAAAATCACCGGGATGCCCTGGCTGCCTACTTCCCTCCGACCCAGGAGAGCAATGCCATAGCAACGTCCAAAAGCACTTAATATAGCCGAAAAGGCTACCCGTGACAGCCAAAGGTGGTTGTGCAGGGCTGTCAAGTGGCCTAATTACCGCACACAGCCCCTAGATTTCATTAGCATGCTGAGATACTCCTCCAAATATGCAATAGCCCTGCCATGCGCTAGTAGCCCACCAGAAAGTCTCCGAAGCACTTTGCTGGCATGGTCCTGCGGTAAGATGTTGGCATGCCAGCTTGTCTGATGGGTCTCAGCTTTGAGTCACAGCTTTGCCATCTTCCTGCCACTCCCAGCACTGTCTCTTGTACACGGGCGCTTCTGTTCTCATCACCAGTGCGTCTCCCGGGGGGACCGTCCCTCCTCCCCCAGCCAGCTCAGCTGCTAGCTCTCAACCTTCCCCACGACCTCTGCAGCATTAAGGCAAAATAAGCCCCTCTCGGGATGCAGCACATGATGGAGATGTGCTGTTCGGCTGATGTAATCGATATAAAAGCCGAGAAGGTCACTGTTGTGGGTTTGATAAGGGAACATAACAAAGCTGCTACATCTCCCAACCTCCCCTTTCAAGCTGACAAGTCTTGAAAAATTAAAAAGCACACGCACACACGTGTGTCTGTCACATCTTTCCCTCCGGCGTTTGTGTGCAAGCGAGAGCTCAAAATAGTAAAGTGTTGTCATCCTGGTCTGGACCGTTTTGCAGGATGCCCAAATACCAGCTCTAAGTGCCAGCGCTGCTATCACACCACTCCTGACCCAAAACACGTACGAGACCAGAGGGACAGCACTGGCTGCATGCTCCGGCTGGTGACTCCCTGTTGATTTTCCCTTTTCTGACTCCTGGCAGCGCCAGAATACTCTGCAGCATTTTCTGGGTGCGTCCAAGCAAAAATGGGTTTGGTCTTGGAGTCTCTTTCCCAAAGCTATGAAATTTGTGGGGTCTGTCGTTCTGCAGTGGAGGGGAAGGAGCAAAAATCACAGCTTTTCCCTCCTGCTGTCTGCCATTTGGGGCCATTCAAAAGAGTTGAGTTCACTAAAACTAAACCATCGTGTTTGATTTTAGTCTGTTTTATGCACCCAATAATACAAACCTCAGCTCTAGATAAAACGCCTCTTTGAGATGAAACACTTCCCTTGCTGGTTGGTAAAACCAGCTATTTCAACTGCTCACCCTCACACCCCCCCCCCTTTTTTTTTTTTTTGCCCCTTCTAAGCCAGCCTTTCTCAGGAGGAACCCCTTCAAACCGAGCCTTTTCTTTCCATCAGAGATTTTTCCAGCAGCTACAACAAAACCTTTGGAGATAGTTTTATCTAGCTCCTGCCAACGGCCAGCTTTCTGGATGCTCCAATTTCTTCCCTCTGTCAGCATTGCTTTTTAAACACCCGCCAAAACTGTTAGAGATTCTCCAGGAGGCATAAATTCTCTCCCTACATCATACAGCCAGCTTGTCTACAGGAAGCTGAAGTTTTCCTCCTGTTAGTCTTAGCTGCTGAAACTTATTTCTTATATGGTTTTTCCTTGTAAAAAATCTTAATTCATTTTGATCCTGATCGTACCCATCCAGTCAAATTCAGCTCTTCTCTCATCTTTTTAATATCCTCCTCTGTTGCCTTCTCTCCTGCTCTGATAACATCAAAGAGCCTCTTCCTTGTCAGTGCCACGCTCACGCTTCCTCTTGGCATGTCACTTTTATTAATTTGTGCTTTCAGAGGTCTTCTCGTCTCTGCGTCGGGAGGTATTAACTTCAAACATCGCAAGCAAGCTGCTCGGCGTGGGGGCTGACAGGCGACTGCCATCTCCTCAGGAGCCCGTGATGCTAAATGTGCATCTTACGTATTCCCTGGAGAGGGATTTTTATGGGGTGTATTTTCTTCCTGAGGCATGAAGCACTCTGAAATTTTGCTGTCTGTATATTCGAGAGCCAAAGAGACCAGTGGGGCAGCGGGCTGGGCAAGGGAGAGGAGCTGATCTGAGTGCTTGCAGCACCCAAACCCCAAGGTCCAAAGGAATGGAGATCCAGCTGGTTTTCCAGAATGTGGGTGGGCTTGTGGGTAAAGACATGAGCCGAAGGGGAATGAGTCCCTTTGGTGAGACACTGGCCCAGGTTGCCCAGAGAGGTGATCTATGTCCCATCCCTGGCAGCATTCAAGGTCAGGTTGGACAGGGCTCTGAGCAACCTGGTCTATAGAAAATGTCCCTGCTTATGGCAGGGGGGGTGGACTATATGGCCTTTAAAGGTCCCTTCCAACCCAAAATATTCTATGATTCTTCGATTCTACGCGTGCCTGCACTCACCGCCATGGCCGAGAACACCCAGCTGTGAGCAGAGCTGGCACGCACAGCTCCGGTCCGTGCCCGAGCGGCTGCTCAGTGAATAAACGTTTCCTGGTGAAAATCCTGCAAGTCCGGTGGGGAGGACCCCACGCAGACAACATTTGATGGTGAAGTCATGCCAGCGAAGCGGGGGCGGGCAGCGCTTGGGCTCAGAGCAACGTCTGGTGGTCGGTGCTCGCACAGATGGCAGGTTTCAGGCAGGGGGGTGGCATGTGCCCAGATCTATCCGGGTCATCTCACGAACATTCAGACCAAGTTCTGCCAGGTATTGACACTTTTCTGGCCCAAGAGTCGTTGCACATGAGCAGTTTACACCACCCAGCTCCCTCCAGGCTCAATTTTCTAATGATATGCAGCCACGTTCCTACCATAAAGCACCACTATTGGCATGTTAATTTTGCAGGCAGCAGATCCAACACATGCTATACCCCATAACCACGGCGTTTACTCACACATTAAATAAATAGATGGATACTGGGAATTAGAAATGGCCATTTGTCCCATCAACACGGCATAACAATTTCCTTATCGTTCTTCCCTGAGGACAGTCTCTAATTGCTTCCTGAATGATCCCAGTTCTCCAATTCACAGCTTTGCCTCCCAGGCCCACTGAGGCAATTAATTATGGAGGTGAAAAGTGCATCCCTGTGTTCACTCAGATTGATTTAACTTGTGTTCAGGCCTCCTGGTATCCCAGTGAAGACTTTCCTGGTCTGTTTTCACTTGAGGGGCTGCTGGTGGTGTCTGTACCTGGCTGAGGCTGATGCTTTTCACCCAAGGTCTCAGCATTCTGAGTGGAAATGAGACCTTCATTGCACCTAATTCCTGTTGGCTGGAAGTGCAGCCTCCAGTCTGAGAGCCATCAAGGCATTTCCCCACCAGTAGAAGGAAGGGCACCTCCAAAAGAAAGTCCATCCTCTGCCCCGTCTGCAATGGGAAGCACTTCACCATGGAAGTTTTTTAATCTTTTCCAAGATCTAGAAACATCTCTGTGAAGATAAAGTCTTTATTGGGCTCAAACTGGGGCCCGTTTCATGGCCACATGCATATCATTATTGCTAACAGCTAGCAAACGTCCAATTGAATTCTTCAGAGGGAGTCCAAGGAAGACACACATGTTATACAAGAAGAGATTGTACACAAGTCTATTGCCAATAAAGATGAAACAAGATCAAGCCATAGCCAGATAAAGTCAGAGTAGTAATATTTTCTAACATTTTTCTAACAAGGCGTTTAATTAGCTACTGGACCAACTGATTATTGGAAGTGCTGCATTCCCCACCACTTGTTTTCATAAGCCAGGTGGGATGGCAACTCTGGAAGACCTGAGCTGAAAATGAAATTGTTGGCTTGTACCAGGTGTAATTACTGCTGAAAATTTCTTGGCTTGCCCTGAAGATAACATTTTTTAATTCTCTCTCTTTCTCAATCAACAGCCAAAACCAAATGGAAGACAGAGAGACCATCACAGGGACATCCACCATCTCACACCTGACCTGCTCTGACCAGCGTGGAGCGCAGCATGTGGCACTTAGCCAGCTCCATGTCTGCTCAGGGCTCAGCTGCGGCTGATGCAACTATTTCTGCCAAAGCTTGCAAAACGGAGAGGTAATTCCACCTTTTGTAGCAACAATGTTGAGGAGAAACCATCTTGCCAAAGAAGAGGTCCTGGCAGCTCACCCCAACATGAGTTCACCCCAGCAGAGCCAACACGCAGAGATGCCAAACCAGCGGGAGAGTTGAGTGTGAGCATTTCATCCAAGTGGCAACAAGTGCTGGGCAGCTCAGATGAGCCTCTTCAACGAGATATTTCATCCTTGTCCTAGCTGAGCTCATCGTAAAGTTGTAGTCATAGAACGTTTAGAGTTGGAAGGGACCTTAAAGATCACCCAGTTCCAACCACCCCCTGCCCTGGGCAGGAACACCTCCCACCAGCCCAGGTTGCTCCAAGCCCCGTCCAACCTGGCCTTGAACCCCTCCAGGGATGGGGCAACCACAGCTTCTCTGGGCAACCTGGGCCAGGGGCTCACCGCCCTGGATTAGATCTATTGCAGAGGGATCCAGGTCTCTCAGAGGGATCCAGGCCTCGATGAGAACAGGTCGGAGTTTCCGCCCTTCCAGTGGAAGGCAATGGGAAACGCGCAGAGGCACTGCCTGGAGAGCTGCTCAGACACTTTTTATGTAGGTGAAATTTTGGTTAAAGGGGTTGTTTTCTTCACTGCAGCAAGTTTGAAGCTGAAGCTCCAGAAATGCTTTTTCTGGACTGCAGTGGAGAGCAAGACAGAGCCTGACTCTATAGCAGCACAGTGTTGCAGGAGGAGACTAAGGCTGTCCCCTGCCAGACTTGGTGAAGAAAGATGATCCCTCTCCCACGCAAGATTGGGGTGCCGCTCAGCCACATCCAGATGGTCCAGTGCCCTTTGACTTTTCAAAGACGTTTGTGAGAGTCTTTGATGCTAAATAAAGGCAAACTTAGAAAACAAACACTCCTGGCTGACCATTGTGTCCTCTTCTGGCCTCTGACAGTGAGCCAGGAGTAGCTCTGGTGGGACCTCAGCTCTGGTAGCCCCATCACCGGGAGCCAAGGAGGTTGAGGGGTGGCTCAAAGGCAGATGCCTCCAGCAGGGTTAGGGACAGCATGAGCAGGGGCTGCAAACACCAGCCTGTGAGCCCCACATCTGCTAGTGTGGTGGCTGGTGACACTGCCTCCCACTCTGGACCCTGAGCCTGGTTTCAGCCCAACAAAAGGAGCCTCTTGAGGGCTGCGGCCATGATGATGAAGGCACCACTGGGAGCTGAAGACAACATACAGTGAGGAGCAGGAAGACACTCCACCTGAAATGAAGTCCATCCATCAAAATGAAGGATGGAGCATGGACTCTCATCCTTCAACACTGCATTAATCACAGCTTTCTGCAGTCCCTTCAGCACAAGCTTGCAGACCCTCACTTACATAGTTTTTTTTTTCAAGAGATTGGGTGAATCAACATCAGGGCTTTTTGTGTTTTCCTTCAAACTGTACAGCTGAGGGGACAGGAGAAGTTGTGGGAGAGGTGGAGGAACAGCAATAAGCCCTTTGGCTCCAGGGCTGTCCCAGGTCTATCACTGTCCTGGATAAATTACGCAGACTCCGTGCTCTGCTTTTCAAATCAGGAGCTGCTTCTCCGATTCCCACTCAAAAAGAAGCTTTCAGAAGGTGGTAGGTTTTGTTCGTAAACTCAACGCTAAGCTTGCATCTGCAGTTTTGGGTTTTTTTTTTTCAAGTTTGCAAGGCTATATCTGAGACACCCCGGGGAGAGCAAAGCGCAGAGACACCAGCCCTGCCTTGCCAAGCAGCTCTGCAAACTGGCAGCTCCTGAGACACCCGAGATCTTGATGTCAAAAATGACAGGCGTCAAGAGTCATCGTGGGAGATGAAACTCCCATGCAAGAGCTGGGGAAACTGAAGTTCAGTGGGACTGACAAGGGGGTTGGCCTAGCAGGAGCTTGGTAAAGTCATCCTCAACACACAGGCTTATAAAGCAAAGCCAGAATTGGCATCCAAGAGGACAGCCCCCCTTGTAGCTATATAGGGCAGAGGAACCGGGCACTGGACCTTCTGTGCTGTGCAGCAAGGTCCCAAGCTCAGGCTTGGGACACTGAGCCATATCCCATGGGAAGCTCATGGGAAGCCCAGAAATGCCAAAGGAGGAAAAAAGCAGGGCCAGAACCAGCCCCAGTCAGCAGTTCCTAAACTGTAGCTGCATTTTTGGAGAATAAGAGAGCTCAGCTTTGCATTAAGCTGCTTGGTCTCCAGGCCAGAGCACGCCCCCTGTATCTAAAGCGCAGCCAACAGAGCCCTGACCAGCCATCACAGCTGCTTTGCCTCCTGAGCAGCTCCCACATGGACGAGACAAATATCCAGGAAATATTCTTTGAGACCCTTGCTATCTTCCATCAGTATTGCACGTCATCAGTGCAAGGCCAGCATCCCCACTGGGAGAAGGATCACCTTCACCTCCATTTCATGTCCACTTGCTCAAGGTCACCCAACCACATTGACCAGGGTGGAGAGAAACCCACCTCTCCCCTATACCAGCTTCATTTCCAGCATGCACAAAGCTCCTCGATCCCATCGGAAGGGGGGGATCCCATCGGCTCTGAGGACCGATACTTTATCACTCCTGATAATCACAAACTGTAAAGTACATTCCCATGGTCCATTCAACATGTGCTTCCCTCCAGAGACTGCCAGCAAGGAGATCAATTAGCAGCAATTAGACTGATGCTTTTAGCAGAAAGATTGTCCTTGTTATGTGTTGGGTTGGACAGAAAGAGCCAAAGCCTAATCCCAGCCCCACGGGAATTGCTTGTTACAATGCTGCTCCCACAGCTTGCTGGTTTCTGAAGGTTTTGCTGCCTTCTCCACCCCACAGTTGTTGATGGCAGTCCAAGAGCTCAGAGCATTTCTGGAGAGCTGCAGTCATTGTTGTTTTTTTGGCTGAATCTAAACGCATGAATATTAATGTGTTTCATGTTTGACTTGAGGTTTACACTACCAGAAGCTGCTATTTTTCCTCCTCTCTGTGTGTTTCCCTGCCTCTGCATTGTTATTCCAGATATAGAAATATTTCTCAGTCTCCTTAAAAAATAATATTGACACTCTGCAGGGTTTCTGCTCTCCCACGAGCCAAGAAGCAGTGAGTTGCCACGGGCACGCTCGGAGCACACACGTCGCGTTGGCCATGGACCAGAACGAGCCAGCATCACTGCATTTCATCTGGGAAGGGCTGCAGAGGGGTTTAGGCATCGGGAGGACCAGGCTAACCCCACCTGCAGCCCCGAAAGGACCATAGCATGGAAGCCCTCAGCCACATCTCCGAGTTTGGCTGGTGAATCTCTGGGGTGAGAGGTGGTGGTGGATCCTGTGGTGGGTGGTGTAGCACAGGGAAGATGACCTCTCTCAGGACACCGGTTTGAGGACCTCCTCATCACAAGTTGCGTTTTCGCCCTCTCTAGCCCTCCAAGCACTTCTGTTTCCTTAATTTTACATCACTCCTTCTGCGGCCTGTCCCTGATTTTGACTTCCCCAGGGCAGTGGGTCCCCAGGCTCACTCTCTGCCTGCTGTAAAACTGCTTTGCCATTTCAGTCACATTAAATCATTTTCTCCATCTCTCCCTCCGGTCTCCCAGAGACCTCAACAGCTGCGGCTTGACAGAATTTTGCCCGAACATGCTGAAGATGCTTGCTGCCTGCTGGACTCTGTGATACATCCAGGGCGGCTGGGCCAGGGGCTTCCTTGGACCCTGATGGTGCCATGTGTCCCAGCGAAGGAACACCAAGCCATGGCGATCGCATGCCATGTTCCCTGCATGGGGACAGGCTGCTCCTCCGTTTTCCCACTGCAAACACCAACAGAGACCATTCAGCTTGTGCCCCTGTGTGCAATTGTGGTTGCGTCCCGAAGGGAAGGACAGGGATGGTTCCAGTGAGGAATAAGAAGTTGAGCAGATGTCTGAGATGGATGCGCAGCAGCTCACATCTTTTTCCACTGTGTCCTGTATCTTCTCTTTTTCTTGGTCTTGTTGCAACCCCGCTGGGTTCCCTTCATCCTTCCTTGGAGACTCTCAGTGCCGGTGGCTATGGTCACCCTAAGGACTCAACAAATAGCAGGGAAAACAGTCATAGCAGAGAAGCTTTGCAGGAGCAGAAATCACCTTTTCCTTCCCAACTTCCCCAGGAAAATACAGCAGGAGCAGAGCAAAGTGGAACACGACCCATGTGCGAAGGCACGTGGGCGTCCACCAGCCCCAGCCGGCGTTTGCAGCCCCCGCACCCGGCAGCCCACCACGGCATGCGACCCGGCTCCCAGCCCTGGGCTGAGCTGGTCAATCTGTTGCAGCAGCCGCCCCGGCTGGAAACTGTCAGTCCCTCTGTCAAGCGTGAGGTCTGATGCGCTCGGACGTGACAGGCTTAGGCAGGGCGGTCGGCAGAGAGCCCGACGCACGGCGCCAACCCGCGCCAATTAAAGCGAGGGACGTGGAGCATATTGTGCCAGGGAGAGATTTGCTGTGAGATCTGAGCTGACCAAACAAATAAGCCAAATCCAAGAGATGGGTGGAGGCAGGGTCCAGGCTGCAAGAACAAAATGGCCTTCATGAGACAGGGGCTGCGCAGCAGAAAAAAGCTGAGGTGGCCACGAGGACGGTTTGGATAGACACCCAGATGGGGAGATCTCACCTTTGGGTCTTCTTGGACACAGTCTTTAGACCATTTGCAAGGCTGGGACTTGTCAGATGCAGGTTTGCCCTGATACTGTCACAGTCTGTGGAAAGCACTGGTCACCCAAAGGTTCCTGTGGGCTTTTGGGAGTCTCCGTGTTGGTTCCTGGGTGGATTTTTTCATTAGGGTTGTTAACAGCATTGCTGCCATGCCTGAATGCCCAGCTGAGGGGTTCACCATCCCCCCGTGCAAGGAGGGAGGTGCCCAGTATGAGGTGATGGGACTGGGTGAACTGGCAAAAAGGGAGTGCAGAGTACATCCAAAAGAAAGGAGGGAAGCGTGTGACCCTGCCCCACTGTGCCCCAGTGCCTCTTCCCTGGGGAATCCCAGATGCGAGGGGGTGTCTGTTGCATAAGGAGAGGGCCATGGAGGCAGCCCGGGGACTAAGGCAAGCACAGCTCTACCATAACCCTGGTTCCATCTCCTGGTCTCTTGTGGGACTCCAAAGCAGGACCTGGCCATGGGGGTGATGACTTCTGGGATCTCCAGAGCTGCTGTAAGGATCTCAGCCCTGGGGCTGGCTGGAGAAATGAGGCATTAAGTGAAGTCTGTTGCTGGAGTGTAAAAATCCTTGTGTTACATCCTCGAGTTATTTCCTGTGCAGCGACGGAAGAATCATAGACTCATAATGGTTGGAAGAGACCTTTAAGACCATCAAGTCCAACGGTTAACCCAGCACTGCCAAGTTACCACTAATCCATGTCCCTCAGCACCATGTCTACACGTCTTTTAAATACCTCCAGGGATAGTAACTCAACCCCTTCCCTGGGCAGCCTGTTCCAATGCTTGATAACCCTTTTGGTGAAGAAATTTCTCCTAATATCCATCCTAAATCTCCCCTGGAGCAACTTCAGGCCATTTCCTCTTATCCTATCACTTGTTACTTGGGAAAAGGACCTCGCTGCAACCTCTTTTCAGAAGCTACCATGGATGGTGATGGGACACCTCTGAATTACACCTCCAGCTCCCCCCGTCGGGAAGCAGCCTGGGTCCTTCAGGCGTTTGATTCCAGCCCAGGAGAAACACCAGGGCCATGCCATCCAACCTTAAATCATTGCTCTCATACCCGGGAGTACTCTGGGCTCCACACATCCATCAGCAGGGTCTGCTGTCCTACAAGAATACCCCCATCACATGCATGCACAGTGCTATGTAGGTATGGCTCGGGGATTGGCATGGGCATGTCCAGAATAGACAGCAGCTACAGAAGAAGACCACAGCAATCTGACTTCAAAATAAAGGTGTAATGAGAGACAGGATGGTGTGGTCCATGCAAGGGGCTTTGGTTCTTCCACAGAGCTGAGCCAAGCCCCGCAGGTTTCCACACCTTTCCAGACAAAGGCTGATAGAGCAAAGGCACGACGCACCCTGGGGTCCTGGCTACCACTGGGGCTATTAATGAGTCCAGGTCCCTGGGAGATACCGTAGCCCATTCAGCTTATGGCTCTGCCTCCCGCAACGTGCACCACTGGCTTCTGTACAAAGTGGTGAAATAAATCAGTACTGAAATGATCTGCACAGGGCGTTTCTTAATCCCACTTAGTTAGAGCTGACCTGTGACCCTCATGACAGCACCTTCTGTTGGAGCAGGGATGTACTGCTCTTGAGTGTCCCTGGGCAAGAAGACAGACTAGGAAGAAGTGCCCATTTTGCCCCCAGTGACCCACTTCATTGCACTCTGCTGTTAAGCTCTCCTCGGAACTGCACAGATATAATCGTCACCCTCTTCCAAACCGCTGCACCCACCAGGACCAGCCTCTGAGCCCCTCAGGCCAGAGGGAACACCATTCATAGACAGATGTCCCCAGCTAAGCCCAGGAAGCTACTGAGTGGCTACTTTTGAGCTAGACCCTGATCACTCATAAGTGTATTTAAAAGTGTTCCTTCCAACATACATTATTTTCACTCGACAAGCATGAATTTCTTTTTCCACCACCTCTGTCATCCACCTGTCTTGGCAAGGTGCTTCCCAAGCTCCCAGGAGCCTTTTTTGGTCATGACTCATCTAAATAAGCTCTAAAGGAGCTCTGGAGTTTGCCACCTTCCTGCTCGCCCACCTCCAGCTCATTAATAAACAAGATGCTGTGCTGCCAGCAGGCAAAGCGGGATCAAAGGTGATCATTGACCTTGGTGATTACCAAAAGTGCCAAGGTCTCATCTGCAGCCTCGGTGGGAGGAGCGCCGGAGCCCATTTCCATGGTAAAGCAGCAGGTAGGGGATGGGGCAGCAGCCTGATGCTCAACGTGCCACGGGCAGTGGGGTTGCCTTGGTTGCAAACTCAGCGGCAGAGCTATGAGCAGGGTCTATTCTCAGTGCAGTCATGCTTATTTGCGAAAATAAAAGTACAAGAGCAGCCCCAGGCCCTGCTGAGTAGGTGTTGGAGGCAGAAACCAGGAGGGGTGGGAACAGGACCCTGGGAGAAGGGCAGAGATTTGGGGACACCTCCAGCCACCTCCAACAGGGACTTCTCCAGCTATGGAGATGGAAAGATCTTCCCCAAAGGGGACCCCACTGCTATACATCCCCAGCCCTGAGGGGGAGAGAAGCTGCTTCAAGGACTGGAGGGATCCAGAGGAAAGCATCCTTGTAAACCACGCGTTTGTTTGCTGAGTACAGGAACCAGCGTTTCAATTATGCATGACAAAATAAGGCATAATAGTTGTATTTACAAGCAGCAGTTTGTCGTATGGGCTGCAGATGAAATATTTAGAAGCGAAGTAAGTGCCTTTTTGTCTGGATAGGATTCTTGGCCTTGCCCCTCACATGCAGGTTTGCAAATGCTGTGCCAGGACCTGGTAAAAACATTAAAAACCCAGAATGGTCTCCCAGTTTGTAGCTAAACTGTACATAAATTATTATTTCACTATTGTGTTTGATGGTCCTAGTGCATTCCCCCATGGGACTGCAAAATGGTTATGGGGCTGGTGGTGCTCAGGACGGGGAAAGGGGATGGGGAAGAGGACGAGGCACCATGGAGCCCACCACCAAACAGATCCCCAAAGGCTGGAGAGGCAGAGAGCCACAAAAGGCAGGGATTCAGAAGAGGGAAGGGATCCCTTCCCCAGTGCTACCAATACCCACCTGGGGTCTGATGCATCGGAATCCGAGCGGTGCGGTTGGTGCAGCCGCCTGTGGGCCAGAGCATCCCAGGATCCCTCCCCACGGGAAGGTGCTTTGCACATGGAGCTTTAAGATGCATAAACAGGAATAAGCAGCACATTAGAGAAGATGAATCTTGTCCAGGCTGATACGATCCATCTCCCAGAGCGTGCTCCATGTGAAATTTCATTAGCTTCCGGAGGGGAGTTGCTCTGCTTATAATAATTGATAATTATCCCAAGCGATGCATGGCTTAGTGGTGTTGAATGATTGTTTCCCTCCACGCCAGTGACTTCATCATTTTGCCTGGTTTAAGACTCACTTTCATGCTCTCATCCTTTTTAAGGGAGACTTTGGGGAGAGTAATTCAGCCTTTTATGGCCTCTATTCAGCACAGACTACAGCAATGCTCCAGCCCACCATTGAGATCTGCTCATCATGGTTTCCCTAACCATCCCACAAAGAGCTGAGGAGCCCACCAAGGAGGGAAGATCATTGATTTACTGCCCTTTGTCACCTTTTGTTTGCCCCAGGGTCAAGCCCAGAAGCCCTCCCTGATATCCACAGGGGAGAGGAACATGGTAAAGGCTCAAAAGGCTGTGAATCCCTCCGTGCATTGAATTCACAAAGAAACAGTAGACCCAGTCCTTGTGTCCTATCCTGACCCATCTAGAGGGACACGCTGCAAGGCAGAGCTGATGAAAGCAAGATTGGTCCATGAAGAAGAGACCAGATTTCTAGGTCAGATGTTGAAATGTGCTTCAGGAGTCCCCAAGCCCTCCATGGGGTGGCCCAGCCCCGGTTCTACCAGCTCCCACCAGGGCCACACGATTCATACCTGCCCCAAATGGCAACCTGGGATCAGCGACTCGAGATCATCTGATAAAACCAGGGAAATCATTTGCATTGTCGGGATCACCGGAGGGAGCTTCTCAGCTTCAATTTGTCTGCTCTTGCCACGGTCCTGCCGAGGCAAACTTAAATGCATAAATTAAATCCAGCTCAGTCCCTCTTCTCCCAAGCCCCAGTGCAAATAGAATAAATCAGTTTCATTTAGAAGATCAAACCAGGCATCACTCACAGACGGGTTTAAAAATAAACTCCTTCACTGCATGCATTAAAAAAACAACAAGCAATTTATCTTCCCCATCACTCTTCAATATGTTTATTGTGAGCTGGGCTGGCAGTTATGAAGAGCACCGTGGTTTTCCCATCACCTTGGCCATGCAGAACCCCTTCCAGCGTGGCGGCCCAGGTTTGGGAATGGGAAGCCACATCCCCCCAGCAGTCAGACCTCCTCCTGGCCTGCTCTGCCTGGGCTTTGGGGTTTATTTTGGCAGTGTGTGTGTTTGTGCAACCTGACTGCTGCAAAGCCCAAGACTGATTTAGAGAGAGATGAAGCTGCCCCAGATGATGATCAGTGGAGGAAACAGCCAGCTCTGCTCCCCTGTGGGGTTGGACCTGGGCAAAGGGCTGAAGCAGGATGGTGACAGCAGGATGAGGAGCCATGGCGCAGGGCAGACCAGCTGTTTGGGAAGGAGCCTGGAGGTGAAGACATGGTGTTTTCTAAACTTGTAACACTTCACCCCTACCCTCAGCCCCTTTAGTCCTGAAATCATCACGACTCCCCCTGTAAACACGAATGAGGGGTGTCCCACCACCTCTCAAGGTCAGCCCTGCTATTGCTCCTTGTGGGAAGGGAGGAACAAACCCTGACGTGAGAGCACAGATCCCCAAAACGCGGGGAGCTCAGCATCTCTACAAGCAGGAGAAGGACGGGGCCAAAAGCCTCCAAAGGCCTGGGCAACAGTGATCTCCCCAGTTCATGAGCCACCTCCTCACCCCGCAGCACCCCACGTCCAGGGTGGAGGAGTCCCCTCTGTGGCAGCAAGGATGGGAGTCAGAGACACGAATCTGTGCAAAAACCATGAACCCACCAGGGAGCAATTGTAGGACAACACACCTGGATGTGCCTGGGTGTGAACCTGTCCCATGCCTTGGCCACCGCATCGGTGGCAAGCGGGGACCCGAGCACAGGGAGCTCAGCGGAGGTCGGCTCCATGCAAAGCAGGGACTTCTGATTTGTTTTTAATGACATTGTTTACTGCTACCAAAATTTCCCGGAGCCAAAACTTGTCTTTCCTAATAATAAACAAGCAAATAACAATGAGAGGGAGAAGGAAGCACATTTTTAAGCCATCAGGGTTTGATTTGATTGATCCTGCTAATAAACCCCAGCAAAAAGGAGTTGTTAAGCTGGAACGGAGGTTGTAGATCTCCATCAATAATTTAAGTAGGGAAGCAGGAATGAGAGCACTGCATTTAAGCGTGCAAAAGGCCCACCAGATGCAGGGCCGAGATACGGCTGAAAAACACAGAAAGGCCAAAGTGAAGGTTTCACTGGTGCTGGGAGGGTGCTTGGGAGCCACAGCATCCCAGCCCCAACTGAGAGGATGGAGCAGGCGCAGAGGCCAAAGGCTTTTTCTGCACAAGAGGCAGCTGAAACCATCCTGGGAGTGTCTGGTCATCTTGCTCTGTCATCGTTTCCCATTTTCTTTTCACTCTTCCCTTCCAGAGCCAGGGATCAGAGATCTTCCTCCCACCAGCCCCATCCCTTGCCTGTGCATCACCCAGCCCACGCACAACCGAGACGACAGAGGAGGGATAGCAGAGCTAACCCCGATGCAAGATCTCCAGGCGTGGCAACAAGGCTGCAGCATCCCCAGAGCCTTCCTCGCGCAGGGAAGAGGGGCCATAGGGAGGGGGAAGCCTGGCCTTGCTCTTGCTGTTCACCTTTCCGCAGGCAAAGGCTCCATACAAACAGCACTTTATAAACAGGGGACGCGGGAGGCAGAGCTGCTCTGTACAAACCACAGGGAAAGAGGCGAGATGAAAGCTTAATCCTTTAAAGGCTGGCTGGGTAATGGGGAAGCCAATAGACTGTGCTGGGAACACTCCATCAGGCTGATTCTTATTTAAAATAGCAAATGGAAGACGCTTCTGCTACTGTAGGATTTAAAGGCAATAAGGCGTGACTAATACCCCCTTGCTGAGCTCAAGCAACAGCACTTCACCAGCCATGCAGATTGGAGATGCTGTAAGTGGCTCTCTAATTTTTTCCCCTCACAAAGACAGTGATGTTTCATGCACTTGGAGAAGAGATGCTCCCAGCCTCACATTGCTGGTGAGGGGGACTCACAGCCCAAGCCATGGACCAAGACAGACCCCCACATCCTTGCTCCCCCACACCCATGCAAGCAGCTCACCACCTCCACGGCTTTCCAGCTTGTGTTGGCCCATCTCCATTTCCCCCTGGAAGCGCAAGTCTGCTCGAGCGCAGGTTGCTGCAGAGCATGTGTGAACTTGCTGCAGGACATCCTACACGGAGCCCCTGGGGCTGGTGCAGTCCATCCAGATGTGGCCAACTTAGAGCGTGTAGTAACATCCTTGAGACAGGTTTTGGTATGGTAGGACCATGGTATGATGGAGAACAGGGTCTACCCCATCCCTGGAGGTGTTCAAGGACAGGCTCGATGGGGCTTTGAGCAACCTGGTCTAGCAGGAGGTGTCCCTGCCCAGGGCAGGGGGGGCTGGAACTAGATGATCTTTAAGGTCCCTTCCAACCCAAACCATTCTATGATTCTATGATTCCAAGGGCTACCAAGATGATTAGGGGACTGGAACACCTCTCTTATGAAGAAAGACTGAGGGAATTGGGTCTATTTAGCCTGGAAAAAAGACGGCTGAGGGGGGATCTTGTCAACGCGTATAAATACTGAAAGGTGGGGGTGTCAGGAGGATGGGGCCAGGCTCTTTTCAGTGGTGCCCGGCAATAGGACAAGAGGTAATGGGTACAAACTTGAATATAGGAAGTTCCATCTCAACATGAGGAGGAACTTCTTTACTTTGAGGGTGGCAGAGCACTGG